>JAQGBT010002097.1:0-26255 GCA_034698585.1 Disparrhopalites patrizii
GGGAATTTTGGGGGTGGTGGGGTTTATGGGAATGGCGGAGGAGGTGGAGGCGGAAATGGAATGCCATCAATACCCGGGATGCCCGGTCTCACAGCACATGCATATCCCTGTTGTCCTTGTTCAGTAATACACGGCTATCCACCCGATCCTTGTTGTGGTTATCCTAAAGTCCCAGATATTAGTCATCCGTGCCCGTGGCCTTGGTATAAAAGGTGAGAATAATAATTTTTTTTCTCCTTCATAATAGTCATTTACATGTTTTAATATATATTATGTACATGCACATATTTTATTTATTTACACCAGTATCATGGTTATACGTTTGGATGACATTCCACAAGGAACTTTCTCTTTTGAATGGTCCTCATTTACCATAAAGTGATGATTGTTAAATTCAATAATGAGTGAAAAATTATTTCTTTATTTTCTTTGTTTTTCTTTTGCAGAGTATTTATTCCAGGTTGTCCAATAGTTCCAGGTTATCAAGGTCATGTTCCGGGTATCAGATTACACGGAGCGGGAAGGACATTTGGGGACGCCACAAGAGACACATGTTGTATAATGGGGCAATGGGGGAATTGTTGTCCGTTACTACCGTGCAGAATATACGAACAATGAAATTTAACCCATCCTTTTTTAAGTCTGTTCAGCGTTCCATCCAGCATGAACAATAAAGTGTTTTTATTAATTTTTTCCCATTTAAAAAAAAAAAATGCATTTCATTGGATGTTATAGCTTTGCGGTGAACACGGGTGTCGATCGTATAGTGTTATGTGAAGATTGATGAAATGTCATTAAGCTTTTAATTATATCCACCCAATATAATATTTATGACCTTATAAGGCATCTTACAATTACCGTGTTACCATATTTTTACGAGGGGAATTTTTGCAAAAGGAGCAAAATGTAAGCATCCAAATGTTTTATTTGGAAACCGGAATCACCTACGAATTACTGAGGTATAGATAAGTGGGTGAAATGAACAATAATTTAAGCTTTTTCGCCCGCGTTTTTTACAATGAATTTATGCCGTATGGGTAATTACGTGGGATAAGTTATGCTTTGGAGTCTTAAGATTATCCACGGCGTTAACGTAGTGCTGAATTAGGCTATTGTCTTTTCTTCCTTACCCCCCTGCCCGCTCTGTATTCTTCTTGGACGACCATTGCCATGACTTTTTACTGTCCAGGAGATTGGCGAACATACTGTATAAAAATAGAAATAATTTGAAACGCCATGAAAATCCACGATTACATTTTTTTGATCGGTTCCGTGTGATGCGAGGCAACTAAGGAACTGCAATCAGCAGTTTATGTTACGCGGGAACTGCCTAATGATAATGACAACTTAGTCAACTATAATAATTAGTTAATACTTTAATTGCAAAATTACAAACCGCATATTATATTAATTGGAAAAAAACTTCTGTTCCGACTGAGTATCTCATTGTTTCACAGCGGATTGAGCGGATAGGCCTAACTCCTTTCGCCAAGGCACAAGGAGGACCGAAAGAGAAAGAGGTTGGGAAGGCAGGATTATTATTTTATTATTATAAGATTAACATCGTACTATCTGACTCTCCTTAATGAAGTTAATGAAGTCTTAATGAAGTCTCCTTAATGAGTCCAACAGTTTAATATTGCTTCTTGAATCAGTCCATTTGACACATAGCACATAATAAAGAATAGCGATTTTTATAAAGATAATAATTTAACAATTAATAATAGCGAATAGCGAAAGTAATAGAAGAGTATTCATTTACTTTTTTATTTCTCCTTTAGGTTAATTATTTTATAGTTAAGTTAGGCTAGATGTTTTAGTTTGTAAGGCGAATTACCCCCTAGGTTTAAGGTAAATTCCTCTTAGATGTAAGTTGATAAATTTCGGTGAAAAAGAATACAATCCGTAGTTATAAGTAAGTGTGCCGGAAAAAGAAAAAGTCCTTAAAAATACATAGGTTAGGAAAGGATTAAATCTCCAGTAAAGTTCGGATTAAGAGAATTCCACCAAATTTCGACGGTCCCATACAATTCGAGGAAAACTCTTTCCTACCAAAATCACCGACACGCACAACAGCTGCAGAGTGAGAACAAAATGACGGCACAAGATCCTGTTTAGTCAAGACGAGAATCTCCAAAGTAAACGTACAGTCAAGAGTCAAGACCATCATTTGATTCGATTTCCCCGCATATTTGTACCGGAGTTCTCCAGTTTTTAAAAGGATTTCAGAAATCTAAATCCAAAGCGGAAGTCAAGGAGGAACTTGCTTATTTTCGTCTTCAGTCTAACATCCCTTGTTTTTTTCTTCCGAATATCAGTCCAGACATTTCATTATTATGAACTCCAGTTGTGGTGGATGTAATCAGAATACAAGGTTCTTGTGCACGAATTGTGCCATGTGTAACAATTGTTGTAAATGCGATGGAGGGAACCTGGATGATGGAGGTGGAGTAGGTTGTTGTGGAGGCGGTTATGGAAATGGCGGAAGGGTTGGAGTCGTAAATGGAAGGCATGGTATACCTGGTCGGACAGCACATTGGTGTCCTTGTTCAGTAATACATGGCTGTCGACATGACCCTTGTGATTACCCTAAAGTCCCAGATACCAGTCAGCCGTTCCTCTGGCCTTTGTATAAAAGGTAATGTTTTAAAAAAAAATTAATATAATGTCCATATAATTACCATTAACTAACCCCTTTTGCTTTTTGAGAGTTTGAGTAACATCCAACGTAGAATTTGTTGGAATTCATTCATTTTCAATTCACCATGTATGATACCATGAATTTTATCCTGATTGAGAATTCTTTTAAAATTGCAGAGTATTTATAGAAGGTTGCCCCATAAATCCAGGTTATCAAGGTCATGTTCCAACATTACCATTCACTAAGTTTCCCTTCACGAAGTTTTACACGTTTTTGGCTCTCACCTCTCGAATAAATGGAGTCACAGAGAATCTGTGGATCGGGGGATACAAATGGTCCATTCACTATTTTTTAATTACAATGTTCTGGAAACAAGGAGCGTTTGATGTAGTTATTTATTATTTGCACTGATGCCAATAAAAAGTCTTTGAAAAAGGCATAAAGTTCTCTAATGTCTTTACATTGAAGATTATGGGATTGCTATCTTTCTTGAAATTCTCTTAATATTAATAATTTGCCTTAATATTAATAAGAATAACAGTGTTGGACAAATTACCGGAATTATTCAGCCATGCAAACATGTGCAATTACTTTGCATTTATAATGCTCAACCGGTGATATTGGAGGTTGTATGATGGTAGTATTATAATTGATTTGACGTAGATTGAGCTGAACGGCTACGAAATGTAATAAGGCCAACTAATCCTGTGAACATCAATGTATGTTGTGTGGAAAGTGGGCAAAATTCCAGTGTGGGATTCCTGAGATACATTGGGACTTATGCGATTTAAGTATACTGAAAAACTACCGGCTATTTTAATTAGCATGAAGGCACAGTTATGTGTTATTTATTATTGTGTAACGGTTGGCTACAAAATAATACGCAATATCTTGTATGTTGATATTAGCAATGCTGTAATTCCCATGTTAAGATGTGGACCTTTCCAGGCATACATATATGTTGTTAAAAGAAAGGCAAATCGGGGACAGACGAAAAAAAGAAATAGAGCGAAAAAAAAAAAAGAAAACTACAGAATAAGATAAAAGAAGGGAAAAAAAATAGAGGAGACAAAAAATATAGAGAGAATGAAGAAAACCAAAGAATGAGAACGAGAAAAAAAGTAAGAGAAATAAAGAAATAGGGAAGCATAAAAAATACAAAGTGATATAGAATAAATAAAGATTAAATAGATCAACCAAAAATAGCAGTAACAAATCCCCCCAAATAAAAGGTACAGATAAATCATATAGAAACTATATGCCATAAGTTCAAAAATATACGTCCAAGCAAAAACTAAACTCAAGTGTTTGATATTGACAAAGAAAAAACGAGTCCAATGTAAAAAAGCGCAAAGAAAGCCCTTGAGGGTAAAAAAAAAAAAAAGAAACGCCCCGAAAAGTAAAAATAGTCCAGCAAATCACCCTGTACAAGTCAAGGTAAAGTGTCACGAAAGAAATTGCGAGGAAGGAAAAAAAAGGGAATATACAAGAGCAAATAGGAGTCATGTCGGAATTGAAATCCCTTGGTAATATTAAATGTATTGATAAAATGTAAACAAAAGGTTCTCCCTCCTTGGAAGGAGGTAGCAATACGGAAAAGAAGATGCCCCTTCCGCTGTCGGCTTTTCTCCTCCTCCGTCGTCATCGTCCCTTCCTCTTCTCCCTCCTGCCTTATTATCATCATCACCATCCTTCCACGACTTCTCTCATCACGCTACATTTGACGGAGAAGACGAGGAAGAAGGCGGAGAGGAAGTGTTGAGAAGAAAAAAGAGGAGAAAAGAGGAGAAAAGAGGAGAAAAGAGGAGGAAGACGAGGAGGAGGAGAGGAAGCCAGAGCGCCACAGTCAAGATATTATGACAGAGTTGGAAAGAGACAATAGAAGCCGGGAAAGGTTGTCTCCAAACCACTTGAATGTCTCTGGTGCTACATTGAATGTGAATGTCATTCAATCTACCAATCGTAGTAGTAGTCCTCGTAATAGTAGCTCCACTTCAACTGACAATAGTTCCCAGATATCGATGATGCCGTCTTCTCCTCAAAGTAACCACCACCGCCTCCCTTTTCTTCCCATCACCTCCACTATTACCCCGGCCGTTCCTTCCATTACCCACACAATAATGTCTCCTCCTCCTCCTCCTCCTCCTCGAGATAGAAGGAGGAAAGGGAGTAACGGTGGAAGTCGGTTTCCTTCCAACTCGTTAACTGCCTCCAAGCAAGGCCATGGCCAGGATGGAGCCGGAATTGGTGATAGCGGAGGTGGACGTAATGATAGTTACTGTTGTAAGTAACGTTCCTATGGTTAATAGTACGGAGTGGGCAAGCACATTATTATTCAACATTGCTATGTGCATTTTGTACAATGTTCTATTATTGTATCTATCATCATAATGGACAGTGTGTCCGTACATGTCCTTTGTAATTATGGGATAAACACAGTGGGATTTCTGATTTTGTGATAAGTGGCGTATGCTAATTTGTATATGAATCAATATGTATGGCCTATCTGCATGTATTTTAGGACATGTGAACTTATTCTAGGCGACAGATATTGAGATAATGACACCTCTGTTCATAATGTCATGTGATTTGTTCATTATGATACTAAGTTGCAGGTATTATTATGCCACCGTAATAATTATAATATTAATAGTACTGTTGCAGAATGCTCTTGCAGAGTGCTGTTGTAGTGTGGCTAATTGTTGGCATGAATAATAATATAAATAGACGGTAGACGTGTGAAAATAATTTATAGAATTCTTCGAACTTTCATGGGACTTTCGTTGATTCTTTGATTTACCCTTCACTTTTTGAACAGTTACAATGAAAAAATCTTCCTCCAGTCTTCCTTGACGAAGGGCAGTGAGAAGGGAGATGTTAGTAATAATAGCAGTATCCCCATCAATCACGGCCTCAAAGGAACTTCCTTAATGGAGGAGCCTCCCGTACAAGTTACCCCAGCATTCACCATGTACATTCATCCTGACATCACTCCGAAGAGGGGGAAGGGAGAGGAAGGAGAAGAAAGGGAAGAAAGGGAAGAAGAAGGAGGAGGAGAAGGGAAAAAAGAAAGCAAATCACTTGGGAACATTCTTGAGGTGGATGAGGAGGAGGAGAGAAATCCTCAACAACACAAACAAAGGACGGGAGCCACTTTTCCCACGACTCTTGAGGAGATGGCACTAACATCTTCAGCCCCACCATCATTGTCATCATCAAGAGAGTCGCCTCTTTCCCTAGACAAGGATGAGGAGAAATTGGCGGGGAGTCCTGTAGGGGGAAATTCGTCGGAGAAAGTCATGGGGGGAGGTATGGATGAGGAGAAGGAAAAAGAGAAAGAGGAGGAAGTGGAGGAGATGATGGGAAGTGAAGTAGCTACTGTCAATGATGAGGAGGAAGATGATGATGTTGATTTGGTCCTGGATTCGGAATCCACCCACCGAGGAATTTTAGGTCCAGGTCCGAGTATCGCGGTGATTGCTGCCGGCATTGGGATTGCCTTGTATGTATACGGACGGACTTGGCGCTATTACATTCCCAATGAGTTTGCCTTCACCTCCACCCCGCCCTCCATTGAGGATCTTATACCCGTATTCAATCCCTCGTCACCCAGCCGCCGTGTTTTTATTGGGGACCATGACACATCATCTCCCTACTTCTCCGCACCCGTCTTACCCCGACCTCATCTTCTCTACGGTGATGATGATGACAAGGGATTTGATCCAGGGACGTACTTCGTCAAAGGTGGACAGCCGTTTCCTTTGTGGAGTGATGAATTACCCGGATTTGGACATCCACCCCCTTCCCCGCCCCCCTTTCCGTATCAAAACTTCCCTTTTTATTCTTATCTTACCAATTTATTCTCCTACTTCTAAGAAATCCTCCGTCCATCTTTTTTTTTACGGTACCATGTCTCCATGGCATTGAAAGCATCTCCATATTTCCTGTCAAACTTTTGCCATTTCCCTCCTATCAACATCCTTTTTTTACCGGAGAAATGGGGAGGAAAACTTCCCAGGGATTTTTTTTTTTATAACTATGATATTGTATGATATTGTATATGTACGTATAAGATTCGGATACATAAAGTACCTATGTACATATATACAGATTTACTGTGTCTATATACCTATGTAACTTGTATGTAGCAGGAAAAAACTGAGTACAATGACCTTCAATTTGACCATCTCCGATCTGAATAAAGATAAATGGAATGCATGCATTTTGTTTGCAAACATTTAGAATAAGGCCTCTCACTCCCATTTCATTGCCTTGGAAGCATTCCTTACGTATTTTAGTCTGCACTGTGCGGCAATTTTTTGTCAGTCCAACTTAACCTGGTGGAATATGTGAAGAGAAAGTGCAAGGAATTGCAGTTGGATTTATACGGAAACGTCTCTATTTGTTGCAAGGCTTATTGTGGACGTATCCACTTGCAGGTTTAATGGGATGACGAACAAAAAAGGAGAAAGAAAGTCAGGAAGAACCAAAGTAAAGGCAGAGAGAGAGAGAGACAGAAAGAAAGAAAATACGAGAGAAAGAGCGAAAATAAAGCAGAGCAAAAATAAAGTGGAGAGAAAGCAAACCAAGGAGAAACGACCGAACGAGCCAAAGTAAAGCAAAGAGAGAAAGAGCAAAAGAAAAACAGGGAGAAATCACAACAGAAAGAGAGAAAATAAGCTTGAGTAAAAGTAAAGCAGAGGGAAAGCAGGACAGAGAAAATAAGGCATAGTGGAGAGTACGAAAGCCACACAGAACGATATCATAACAATGCTAAAAGAGACGTTGATTACAAAAAAAAAATGAGACCAGATACCGGGCAAAAGAAAATATAAGACTAAGAATAGCGCCATACAAAGGTATAAAAAGCAGGTATGCCGGGCTACACCAGAAGAAATCGAAGATAAAAAAAATGTCTGGGGAAAAGCGAAACTTTATAATATTTGAGAATAGATCCAAATATTACCTTCCATTTTATCATTTCGTCTGGGGTAAAATGATAAAATAGAGATAATATTTGGAAGATATTAAAATGAAGACAGTGATGAGGTGGAAAAAAACTGTCATTATAGTAAGATTTCCTCCTTGAAGAAATAAAAAAAAAACCCTTTTACTTGTAGAGGAAAGTCCAATGGATAGGACAAGAGCCAAAGGATTTTGTGTTTCTTTCCCTCAATTCCTCCACACATTACCGAGAAGGTAGAAGTGGTCGGGGGATAGTGGGATATACATATATAGTTTTGTATACAGGGCAAAATGAAAGAAAAAAAGCTAGGGGGGAACTTTCTCCCTTGGAGAAAGAGCGGTAAAGAAAGGCCTTGTTTCTCTCTCTTTTTCCCCTTCTAAAAAAGGGGGCTAAAGCCATGTTAAAACATTTTGCTTTGGACTACCACCGTGAGGAGTGGAGGCACTATTACTTGTACTTTCCTCTCGTCTACCACTATTCGCCTTTTCCCTCTGTATACTATACTACTAGAAAAATAAGGGAGACAGACAGACACAAGGCCACGAGGAGAGTGTGGAGTCTCTCTCTCTCTCTCTCTCTCTGTCTCTCTCTCTCTCTCTCTCTTTGCCGCTTGCGTGTATTTTCTCCCGTACTTATAACTTCATGAAGTTCCCTCAACGAAATAGTCATGATTGGAACTAGTTTTCAGTAGGATCTCGCTTGGAGTAGATCAAACATAAATTTTTTGCCAACGGACGACTCATTTCCGGCAAAAGGGAAAAAGTCAGGAGGAGGAAAAGGGAGAAGGATAGAGAGGGTTAAGGGAGGGAAAAAATACATAGAGAGAAACTACTTTTCCATTGGATTAACCCCCAAGACACGTTTTATTTTTCACTCTCATAAATTTCCCCCATCCACATCACATTTTTTTTCTTCCCTTTTTCTACCCCCTTTCAAGACTTTCCCATCAACACCTCTTGATTAAGCTCTAATACATTTTTTGTTTACATCAATCCCAACTTTCCCCAGTTTTGGAACCGCCAGACAATTTTTTCATATGGGGAAAAAGAGGGGTGAAAATCTTTCTTCTTCTTAAATGTGTCGTCCACCCCTTTGAAAATCGGGTTTTATTTGAGATAGAAAAAATAATAAAATTCCCCCAACACGTAGTTATTGCTTCAGTTATATCCTTTGGGGGACGATTGATCTTTCTCGTGGTTTTTTTAATGGACGTATCTCACTGGAAAAATAACTCATATTTTTTCAAAATATTGGAAAACTTTTGAAGAGAAATTGGAAGGCTTACGAGAAATTGGGGATTGTATAAATAAATTAATTTAACTTAAAATATTTTTTAAAATATTCTGATATAGATGCTAAAGTACTTAAAAAATTTCCTGATATATCCATTAAAATACTTGAGCTATCCTGATATCCATTCAACTGTTGGCGATACATTACATTAAAAATAAAGTAATAATAAATTTAGAAAATATACTAAATAAAATATCCCGACTATAACTTCTAAGTAAATTCTAGAAATTTAAAAAAACCTGCTTGACGCAAAATTCGATAATTCGATAATAATTTTAGAGCAGTTACATATTATTATTTAAAATTTAAAAATTTAAACAGAGACCGTTATAATAAAAAATCCGCCTTTGTCTGAGACAAAAAAAATATTTTAGCTGAACAACAAGGAAGAATTGCAGTGAAAGTACCTGTCCTGGGTGCTACAAAGAAAACTTCAATAAATGTTTTAACTATAGTGACAATACAAAAACAAGTAAATCTACAATCTACACGCTAACCAAACCTGAGTTAATCATTCGAAACATAGTTAAAGAGAATATCCTCCCATAATAATTGTATGTACCTGTGAAATAAAAAAAATTAAGGAAAATAAAGTTGAACCATTTAATTGTGCTTAAAAGCTAGTTGTGACAAAAAACAATTTCCCTCATTTGAAGCGGAAAAGTGAAGAATTTACTGAAAGGGTCAAAGACAAAACAGAACTGTGCTGAATAGGTCTGGGACAAAAACAGTGAGGAAAAAAGAATTTTTGGAGAAATTAGCCACATTTGTTCTCCTTTGATAGTTATTTTTCTTGCTGAGTCATGAACTTTCTTTTATTTGTTCCCGGAGAGGATTTTGTCCCCTTGTGTATACACTTTATATGCTAATGATGATTAAGAGGATCGCCCAAAGGAATGGAAGAGCCGTCATCAGATACTTGCCAATCCGATTTGTTCCCGAGTATACCAGAACGACTTAGAAGATCAAACTATGAGTTCTTCCCCATTATCTTCATGTCCTCTCACGATTTCAAAGCTCTCCCAAATTTCTCCAACGTCAAATGGGCCGTCGTTTCTCCTGCTACCACTACAGCTAATATTGTAATAGGATGCCAGGAGCATTCATAGCATCAGACGAAGAAGGTAAGATTTGCCATAAAATATATAGTTTTTAATTTCAAATATAATTTAATTCTTTGCGAGTATTTAATTTAATTTAATTTAAATAAGAAACAAGGAGAAAGTATAGACAATTTCTCCTCTGGCCCCATATTATTTTGAGTATACCTTATACATCATATTTCGGAGAAAGTAATGCATATGAAAGGATTGAATTTGCTGAGTTCAGTCTCTTTTCGCCATTTGAATTATTTTTGGCATATATTTTGAGACAAAATCATACCATGTTTTTTTTATTTTTCGTCCATTTGTGGCTAGTTTCATTCGCTTTTTTAAATATTGTATGCATTCCCCCTGCAAAAAGGTGGATTTAAAGACGATTTTCCCCGTGTTTTTGTTATAAAACATAATTGGAAATGATTGGAAAAGCGATTATAAATTATGGGAGGAAATTGATAGCATTTAAAATTCATTTGAAGGACAGAATAATATTAGGGCTTTTGGTATTAAACATTTATTTAGTGTCATATCACCCGCCCTTTATTTACTCAAACAATTCCCATCGCAAATGTTTTCTCTGCCGTCCAACTCCCAAGGCTCCAACTGCCAAGGCTTTTTTTTTCAAATGGCTATCAATACTGCCTTTCCCCTGGTAAGAGACATATGGTGATGGATTTTGTATTGGAAAAATCTCCGTGTAAACAAAATGGTTTTACTGTGTAGTCCCATCAAATTGAAATGGTTGTAGAACATGCACATTTATACGGCGATATTGGAAGAAAAAGAAGAAAATAAATGTAAATCCTCCAAAATCCACTCCAAAGCTTGGAAATGTTGGTCCCCTTTGACATTTTGACAACATAACATGACTTTCTCCAAGACATTCGGGGGATTCCCGCTTTTTCTGGGGGGAAATTCTGCCTTGTCGGAAGCGATGGGTAGGTACTTTCACCGGGAATTTTAAGTACCTATATATATTTCTGGTTTAATTAAATACTCTTGAGCCTACTTGCGTCATGTTTTTTAATTTTATGGATATTTTTAGTGGTTTTCTAATATTTATTTTGATATTTTAATGTTTTTTTAAATGTGTGTATTTTTAGAACAAACATACATTTTCATGAGGTTTAAAAGGAACAAGTACCAGGATTTTGGAGAAAACATGTGGGCGTAACGAAATGTTTGTAGAATAAACTGCCGTCGGATTGTTCTAGGAAATCTGTAGTTCTTTATGGTTTTATCCCTTGGATTTGTACGTCCATGGGAATAGAGAAAAGTTTGTTTTTTTCCCCAAAAAAAACTTTCCTCATAACGTGTGAATTACTTCACGTGCTCCTGCCTCCAAGGGGAATGCTTCAGGAGAGAGTCGGAGAGATAAAGGGCAGGAGAAAGTGAATCTGATATGTTTTCTCCCATCCAAAAAATGGGAAGAGAAAGACCAATTAATGGGAAAGAAATGTTATAGGAACGGAAGACGTGAGACAATAGAGAAAATCTTAGAAATTGAGACAATAAAATAATAGAAACGTTCAACCTTACATAAGCTTAGTTCATATCCAAGACACACCTTTGGAATACTGAGGTTCAAAAAATATGAATGAAAAAAATACTTTATTTTTCCTTTGCAATTCTGCATTCCTTATTTAAATTTATTGCTTTTTGTTGGAAGCACGCAGACTTGCACTTGGAAAAGTTCTCATGAGATGCTTTTAAAGTGTTTTTTTTCCTGGGGTGTGAACTTAGAGACAAAGGCAGATGTGGTGCTGAAGCTAAAAACAATTACTATTTCCTCCTTTTTTCTCTTCTCATCTGAAATGTGGAGGAAGATCTTACGATTTTGTGATCTGATTTCTTTATCGAGTTTTTCTGATCTTTCGATTTAGTTTCTTCATCCTACAATCTTATTAGATTATGAATTATTTTTTTTGCGCCTTCCGTTCTGATTTCCTTCCTTGTCTCTCTTTCCCCTGTTTTTATCACGGCTTTCTCTCCCGTATTTTTTATTTTTGCTCCAGTTTTTTCTCTCTTTCCTTTGTGTTTCTATATTCTTGCTTCAAAATTTTCTATGTTGTTGCTGTCTTATAATTTTATCTATTCTTGCTTTCTCCCAATTTTGTCTATTCTTGCTTTCTCCCAATTTTGTCTATTCTTGCTTCCTCATAATTTTCTCTGTATTTGTTCACTCAAAATTTTATACATCTTTCCTACTCCCATTTGACTCTGTTCTTGCTTCCTCATAATTTTATTTGTCCTTGCTTTCATATAATTTTTTCTGCTCTTGTTTCCTCATAACTTTCTTTTATCCATGCTTTCTTATTTTTTCTATTCCTGCTTTGACTTATAATTTTCGTCTACCCTTATTTTCAAAATTTTCCCTTGCATTTTCCTGGTTGTTTTGCTTTCTCCTTTTTTCTCATTCAGTTTTCCTCCCTTGTCACTTCTCCATGCCTTTCCTGAGCAGAATCTTTCCCTTCAACTCCTTCCCTGGTCCTTCCCACTTTGTGTAGAATTTTCCCCCCTCTTGAAGACATTTGCCACAAATTATATTGGATAGAGATGGAAGTAAAAGTTTGTGTGAGGGAGAAAGCATATTTCTCGTCGTCGTCTCGTCTCCGACTCTGGCTTTGAAGACGTACATAGGTAATGTATAGTGAAAGTCTACGTTCTTTGCGTCATCCATATGTACAGCAAATACTTTGAAGCTGTCTGTCCTCCCTTGTAAACTTTCATTTTTCATAGGGGGTATAAATAGGAACAATTGCTTCCCTCCGCCACCAAAAAAAAAACTCCAACTCCCATGAGTTCTTTTGTGATTTTTTGTGTGAAAGCACTCGACTTTCTCTTTTTGGCTCTTCCTCCCTTTCATCCTAAACGTGGTCATATTAGGTACAACAACAACAAAAAATTGAGCGTAAGGGGGAATTTTGTTGAAGTGAAGCATGTGTGTGCATATGTGATTGTTCTGTACTCCTTATTGTTGAAGATGTTTTTCCTTTTGACTCCACCTTTCTTCCTGCTGCTCAACTTTGGGTTTTCACCCCTTTCAATGCAATGCATTTCTCCACTTCACTAAACTGGCATCATCATTGGGCACACTCTAATTTGTAAGGAAGGAGAAAGTGTTGTTAGTTCAACTTATGTTCTCCATTCTTTTGATTTGGGTCTACTGAGATTGTTTTAATAATCATATTATTTACGAGGAAATGTATAGCTAATATTATACAGAGAAAAAGTGTAAGCCTAGTGTCCAATGGGAAATAAAAAGAAATTGTTTTCAAAACGGAAACAATGCGCAAGAGTTGAGATAGGGACGGAGGAACCGGATTTATAGGCTTAAAAAATAGGAAGAAATACGGGTGCAATACAATTTATGTAGCTGACCTTGGTAGACTGCCCACACTTTTTCTGCTTCAGCATCGGCCCGGGACGTCGGGGGCCTCGGAAGTTTGGGGAAATTTGTTACACACAATTTCTTGTTTTATGTTGACGATCACAACACGTGAAATATATCTACCTGTACGCATAATTTTTCGGGTCCAGAGCGACCTTCCCTCTCAATTACCTTCTAAATCTTCCTTTGTTTCCACCTTTTTCTGCCATATCACTCTGATCTCTTTGCATAATAATACCTCTGGCGTTTCTTTTATTCTTTTTTTATTTCTTTTATTTTCCTCCCTTTTGATTTGTTTTCGACTGCACTATTCTTGCTCTCTTTTGCTCCTCCATCCCTATTTCTCTCACTATTTCCATCTCTCACTCTCTCTGTTATTTCCCTCTCACGCTCTTTCTATTTCTCTGATATTTGTTTTTTTATATTTCTCTTTGTTTTTCTATTTCTCTGATATTTCTTTTTTTATATTTGTCTTTGTTTTTCTATTTCTCTGATATTTCTTTTTTTATATTTCTCTTTGTTTTTCTATTTCTGTTATTTTTTTTTCTCTCTCTATTTCGTTGTAATTTCTTTCTCTCTGTTATTTCTCTCTTTTTCTGCTAATTCTCTCCATTTCTCTATTTTCTGTTAACTCTCTCCATTTCTCTCTTTGGTGCTAATTCTTTCTATTTCTCTCTTTGCTGTTAATTCTCTCCATTTCTCTATTTTTCTGTTATTTCTCTCTATTTCTCTCTTTTTCTATTAATTATCTATTTTTCTGTTATTTCTCTCTATTTCTCTCTTTTTCTATTAATTCTATATTTGTCTGTTTTCTCTCTATTTCTCTCTTTTTCTATTAATTCTCTGTTTTTCTGTTCTTTCTCTCTATTTCTCTTTTTCTATTAATTCTCTATTTTTCTGTTCTTTCTCTCTATTTCTCTTTTTCTATTAATTCTCTATTTTTCTGTTATTTCTCTCTTTTTCTATTAATTCTCTCTTTTTCTATTAATTCTCTATTTTTCTGTTATTTCTCTCTATTTCTCTCTTTTTCTATTAATTCTCTCTTTTTCTATTAATTCTATATTTTTCTGTTTTCTCTCTTTTTCTATGAATTCTCTATTTTTCTGTTCTTTCTCTCTATTTATCTTTTTCTATTAATTCTATATTTGTCTGTTAATTCTCTTCATTTCTCTGTTACTACTTTCTGTCGCTATTACTTTCTCGCTTTCTATTTCTGTTGCATCTGTCTTTCTGTCTCTGTTATTCCTCTCTTTTTGTTATTTCTCTCTTTTTCTGTATTTGTCTCGCTCTTTTTCTGCTATTTCCCCCTCTGTTTCTCTGTTCTTTCTCTCTTTCTTTCGCTATTCTTTCTCTGTTCATTCTCTCTCTCTCTTTTACATGCATTTATGTATACTTTCCCTCCCTCTCTCCCTATTCCTCTCCTCTTTTCCGCTCCTTCTTTTTCTCCTCCTCTCTGTCTCTGTCCAAGTGGCTCATGTCACCTTTTTCTGTCCCTGTGTCGTACTTGTTTACAAGCCCAGGTCTTCCCATTTGCCTCTCTGCCCCTGTCTGTTTTAAGCTAAATCCCTTCTCGTGTGAGGGAAATAACGACCTTCGTACCATCATCTTTTCGCTCTTCTCTGTTTTATTCGCCCGCAGCCTCCATCCCCTTTAATCTGACGTGCATTCACACATTCACCCGCATAGCATTATAACGGGGATCTTCTCAAGCTGAGATCTCCTGTGAAGAGGGAAAACGTCGTAAGATGACAAGAAAAGTCTCTGCTGTAGTAGACTCCCGCTTGGTAAAAGGTTCTCCTCGCAAATTCCAGAAAAGTAGGAAAAAAACCTGCAGTAAACTCCCGCACCTAAGGACCTTCTCTGTCAAATATACTCACTGGCTTTCTCCGAAAAAAAAATTGTTTCGTCATTGACGCAATGTGCTGTAGAGATGAAGGAATTCATACTAAATTTCGTCTTTTTTTTGCAACCTCCTTTTTTTCTGATGAATAAATGCTGAGACAATTTAACAAAGGTGGACTCCCATTACGTTCAGATTGTTATTCTTACAATTAGTATGACTAGCGTGAGGTGATGTACATAAATATCTACATGTGTCAACTGATGCATAATATTTACTGGGAAGAATTCCGGAAAACTGGGTCAAAAGACAGTGTGTACATGCAGATACATATGTGTTTAGATGTACAAGGAGATAAGAAAAACAACAACGGAGAAAAGCACTTCCCCACAATTCCTCTCATTTGCACCCTCCTTAAAGGAAAACTTGACTCTTTCCTTGTCTCATTTCATGATCAAAAGGGAAACCAAATTCACAAAGAGCGAGAGAGAAAGCTGAAGAGAAAGTGTATCCTATGCAATTTGAATATGATCTTCGCCCACCTAATTTTTTTCATATCCCGCTTCCCAAGATCTTATATAAATCCGTGTGTTTAAGCAAGCGGAGCGAGGGCGGATATGAAACTGTAAGGGGACATCCTCATCTCTTTGCCTTTGTTCAAATCATCCACATAATGTGGATGGATGGGAGTGATTAAATTGCTCATGCAACTCCTGGCTTTCTCGCCAGGACTCTTATTGTCATTCTCCCTTCTCCAATGCTTCCTTCTCTTTTATCTCTTTTCCTCACATTTGTCGTTTGCTCCCAAATCACATAGTTTGATTTTCGAAGTTTCCTGCGTTTATATCTTCCATTTACAGTAACCAATTTCTTTTCATATTTCTCGCTATTTCTTGTGAGTTTTCATTCCGAGTTTTTTCTCAGATTTTGAATTTCATCGTATTTCTCCGTCAGTCTGATCGCGAGTCTCAAAATTTCCCGTTGATTTTGTGATTTCACCTTGATATTAGATAGCTTTCTCTTTGGCTTTCACTTACTTTCTCCTGACTGTCTTTGACACTTTGACTTGCTCTGATTTTCTCTTTGACGCTCTCTATTTTCTCTATCCTTCGAATTTTCTCTTTGGCGCTCTGTGTTTTCTCTCTCCTTCTAATTTTCTCTTTGGCGCTCTGTGTTTTCTCTCTCCTTTGAATTTGTTCTTTGGTGCTCGCTATTTTCCCTCTCCTTCAAATTTTCTCTATGAAGCTCTCCCTTCTTTTTTTTCTTTGTAACTTTCTCTCTATATCTTTCCTTTCTCCCTGCAGTTGTTTGACCATCTAAATTTCCATAATTTCCTCTCCAGCGTCTCTAATTCCCCCTTGGCTTTGTCTCACTTTCTCTCTCCAGGCCTCTCTCTCTCTCTCTCTCTCTTTCTCTCTGAATTCCCTGGCATTTTCACTTTCTTACTGTATCCACGTTTCAATGTACTCAATTAATCCGTTTTTGCTTTCCCTCCAGCATTTCGTAATGTCTGTAGGACTTTCTTTAATTTCCTTTTGCCAAACGTCTATATTGTCTTCTTTTCTCTGCCATCTTGTTTCCCGTATAAAGTCACCATTTTTCACGTACTTTCTCTTTTTTCCCCAAGTCACCCCCAAAGAAACTGTTTTCGATCTCGCGTCTCCCTTTATACCCCACATTCCTCGGTGACGATTGGAAGCGCTGCCTTTCTCCTCCATAGGCTACTATAATATGTATAAAATCTAGAAATGAACTCTTCTCGTTATTCATTAGAATGTCCAAGTAAGTGTCATGAATTATGCAACAAATCCTGCCACATGCACATCACTTTTTTTTTCACTCTCCCCTCCACCCTTTTTCTCATCACAGTCTCGTTTCACACAAGAACTTTGAACTCCACCGCTCTTCAAATGATTCCCACCCAAATTGGACCACCACAAAGAGGTGAGATTATTAAAAAAAAACTATTATTTTAATGACAGCAAAATCTTCCCCAATTTTCGTCCAGTTTCACACTCTCCCATTTTTCTTGGGGAATAAGGGTAACATGGTTTTAATAGTCCCCATCTAAATGATTGCGGATGGAAATTACTGGAAGTAAAATAATTATTAGGATCTCCCACAGAGATTTACGTATGAGAGATTTCCTTAATATGAGGAAATGAAATAACTAGGAGGAACTCATATGACTTTGTGTTTGGAGGAAAGATTTTGTAGCATATTGAAAGGATTATATACTCATACAAGGGATGACGTTTTGATAATTCCTAATAATAAAAGATGTATTACTCTGCCATATCTGGATGGAGAAGATCTTTCACGGGGGAAATAATGAACCTTTACCAACTTTCATTGGACATAATGTCCTCCAACAGCTTCCTCTGAAGGCTATCCATCTTCCCCAGGATTGTATGAAAGGTTATATGGCGCTCACGCGGGGAAGAATATCCTTCTAATAATAGTACTTTCACCATCATGAGCATGATGAGGCATGTCGTAATAGAAGGAGAAAATAATAATTCCCTTAACAAAATACTACCACCATTCCTTATCATATTCACTATAACATAATATTTTGGGCATTAACATGTTAAATCTTCCTGTATGTCCATATGGTTCACTAATCCCTTGAGATATGCATTGAATGTTGGGGGGTTTTTAACCCTTTTAGAAGGATCCATATAAGTACACACATAACGTCAAAACTTACGTACATATCTAATGTATTTTTGGCTCCACCAGCAATCTCTTCCCGTATGTGGCATCTGCATTTATATGGAATATGTGCTCAAAGAGAAACAAAAAAAAACACGAGTCATGGCACTGGGAATATCATGTGGTTGGTGGGGCAGAAAACCGATATTGCATTTTCAAGGCCTGTTAGTGTAACGTACTGAAGAGCTGCCAGGAAGAGGAAAAAAAGGGACATACCCACATATTGTCAGTGCTCACCCACCCATTACCATGTCGATGTTTTTTGCCGTGGTCAAAAGGGAAATCTCTTGGTATGTCAATGTGTGTTGCTCCCGTAACGCTTCTACTATTTCAGTCTGTAAAAAGGATGTTGAGGAAGAAACAAGAATGTGACACTGGCACACTTTTTTTTCTCCGGTTTCCTCCTATCCAGCCATGTATGGCCTTTTAACTGGAGAAAGCTATATGACTCCTGTTGCACGGAACCTTCCCCTTTATTTCCTGGGTGTAGGGGAAACAAGATAAATGGGTGTTGGAATGAGGAGCAAAAGCACCAGGAATGGAAGCGCAAAAGGCGAGGGGGAAATACAGAAAGTGGAAGGTGGAGACAGGGACAAACAGGGAGAAAAATGTGTAGCTAAGCTAGAGAGAGGGAAAGAGAAATAGAAAATAAATTGCAAGGCTGAGACAAAGAAGGAATGAAAATTAGGGAGGAAAAGACCGGGAAAGAGGGGGAGAGACAGGAAATGGTGAGAGAGCTGAGGAAAGGAAGGACAATTTTAAAAGAATCATATATATGGAAAACCAGACTATAAAGCAGCGGTAAGCACCGAGAGAGAGAAAGCAGGTAAAGTATAAGGAATAATAATATAAAAAGGTGGGAAATAATCGAATATAGAAAAATCAGAGACAAAGCACAGAAACAAAAAAAAAGGGGAATGGACACAGAATGAAGAGAGAAAGCACGGAAAATCTAGAGAAAGGCAAGAGTGATAACAGAGGGAAATGATAGAAAATAAAAATATACAGAATGAAAAGAGAAAACAGTAGAGAAAAAGGAGAGAAGGCAGAGTAAAGAGAAAGACAGCTTAGGAACGAGAAAACATACAAAATAGAAACAGAAAAAGGGAGAGAAAGTAGAGAAAAGTTACAGAATGCTTAGAAAAGTGAAATCTTTACCTAGCTTTAGAAAAATAGAGATACAAGGGAGAGAGAAAGCAGAAATTGAGAGAAAGCTTAGAAAAGTGAAAGCCCTCCAAAACAGAAAAAGAGAAAGCAAAAAAATGGAGAAAGCTTAGAAAAAGGAAAGCCCTCCAAAACAGAAAAGGAGAAAGCAAAAAAGTAGAGAAAGCTTAGAAAAGAGAAATCCCTCCAAAACAGAAAAGGAGAAAGCAAAAATATGGATAAAGCTTAGAAAAGTGAAAGCTCTCGAAAACACAGAAAGCAGAAAAGTGATGCAGTTTAGAATTGAGAAAACACAACAGTGTCATATATTTAAAATAAAGGAACCAATTACCTAAATAATAGCGACCTAGATAGATAATAAATTATTATAAAATATTAAATTAATACAAATGCAACATTGTCGCACAGTACATAACATTCGTATGCATGACATGTCCTCTTCTTATCCATAGTGTTTTTATATTAGTAAAATATTCGTAATTATGACAATAGGCAAATTACGTAAAAGGAAGAAAACTCAGAGTAAATGTAGGGACCATAAACGATAGTTAAAGCTTGGAGAAAATGGAGCAAGAAAGAAGAGAACCTGAGATGAAAAAGTGAAAACTCAGGAAGAAGAAAAAGAAAGTTCATGAAAGAGTAAACAAAATAAAAAAAATATCAAAGCAAAGTAGTGAAAAGATAGAGAGCCAAAAGAAAAGGATAGTGAAGCTCATAAAAAATAAAAAGGAGAAGCAAAGCACGTGGACAGAGAAAGAAAGAGAGAAAGGGAAGAAAAGGTGAAGAGAAAGTACAGGAAAGACAAGGAATCAAAGGAGAAGAAGTACAAGATAAACGAGGAGGTTGGAAGGATTGGGGAAAGAATATTTGGAAATGAGAATAAAGGTGGAGAAACGTAAAAAGGATTGCCAGCTGGTGGAGGAATAGAATAAAAGAAAAGGAAGGAATGGCCGACCGCTGAGAGTAAATCCCCTGGTGTGTTTCCTTCAGCAAAGAGAGAATGGAGAAGAAAAGGCGTCTCATTAGAATTTCTTGTGACATTATTACCAGCTCACGTTGATTTAACACCCTAATCCTTTTGGAGCGATCGGTTCTTATATATTCCAATGGATTTTCAAAAGAAAAAGGAAACGAAAAGAAAATGTTGGAGGACAGTATGAATATATACATCGTTGTATATGGCTATACTGTAATACGTGGGAATAAAACAAATCTAAAAACAACCGAATAGAGAGTTGAACGAGAAATGATGCTGGAGGGGGAAGGGAGAAGAGCCGGATATTTATTTTTATTTATTGTCATTTCTTGTGTCAATTTTTAAGCTTTCTCCCTTTTACTATCTTTTCCCTGGCCCTTTCCTTTCCCTTTAAATGTATTTCTTTTTTTCATCTCACTTTTTTTTATGGCGCCCTCTCCTTTACCCTGTCTCGCATTTTTTGCCTCATCCCTCTGGCGTCTTTCCCTCTGTTTCGTCCCTGTCCATTGCACATCCGTAAAAAATACTAGTCCACATCATCTCCCAGGCTTTATCCGTCCTTTTATTTTGGTTACTGGAGGATCCAAAGGGGTCGATTCCGTTGAAATCTTTCCCTCTCTCTCTGTATTTATTTATATTTTTTCTCATTTCCAATTTTTCCAGGGTTACAAATCCCATCTTCCTCCATCTTGTCCTTCGTTCCCTCTCAATCTCCCGCTTCTCTTAGTTACTATTGTCAAGGTAAACAGGGAAAAATGATGAGAAGAAAGTTTTAAGAACTGGAAGAAGACGGCGACATGGAAAGAGAGAGAGAGAAAACAAAATCTACAATAGTCTCCTCAATCCTCCAATGACGTAAACTGTAAGGTAAAAATAAATGTATAATATACGGTGGCTCATACAATAATATATAAACGACGGCAAATCCATAGATTTATTCCGTGTGGTTCCTCTCCATAACCTAATTATATTGACAGAAAAACTATTAGGCTACGGGGAATAATGGGGAAACGGCAGACGGTAATAAAATAAGAGGATGCAGAATAAGCTCCACCTTCCTTGTATTAGTACAATTGTTTTCTTTTTTTTTTTTTATTTCAAATCAATAATGACGAAAATAAAGAGAAGTACAGATTTTGGACCTCTCTTGAATAAAAAAGGAGTCTTCTGTTTTTTCAATGACAATCGATTTCATATATTCTGGGTTTCAATGGATACAATGAATTGCTTGTTAGTTAAAGGGACGAAGTGGCAGCTGCTGTCTTTTTTTTTTGTGGCTGACATAAAGACCAATTTTTTCCAGGTAATCTGATGAGTACTTATTCAAGCCCTCTCTCTCTCTCCTTCTCTCTCTCTCTCTTTTCACGCTTTCCCTATCTGTCTCCTCGTTCCCTCTTCATCTCTCCATTTCCTACCCTAAAACCCTTCAAACTTTTGAGAAAGAGAGGTGAAGGAGAATTGGAAGGAAGATGAAGAGGTTTTTGTATTATTTTCTTTTCTCTCCCAAAGTTCTTGTCTCGCTCTCTCTCCCTCTTCCCTCTCTCTCTCTCTTTTTAGAATCCTCATGAAGCTTTCTTCCGTCATAGCATTACTGATACTAGAGATTCTAATCTTCTCCCGATGGTGTATAGACTTATGAATTTTTTCCCCCATTTTTATCCCATTTATCCTGCTTCCTCCCAGTATCCTCCAACCCCAGAGTCTTTTACCTTTTGTACGAAGTCTGGAAAGGACTCCTTTCTCCACCTGCACATAAATACTTGTTCCTCTCCTCCTCCTCACATTGTAGGATCACACACATTTTATGCTGACTCATCTTTTTCCATCTCAAGGGCAGACGAATTGGGGATAGAGCCTTGGAAGACACGGGAAAGTTATATTACGTAAAAGAATTGGAAATATAGTATAGTTTGCGAATTGGGAGATTGGGAGGAACTCTGGAAAAAAGATACTCGCTCCTTGGCTCAAGGGAAGGAAGAGGTCATGGGGAAAGGTAGGAATAAGAGGAGAAAGGAAAGGGAGAAAATTCGAAGTGTGAAATTGTATGGGAGAAAGACAAAGAGATAAAGAGGGAGACGGCTAGTTAAAGAAAAGAGGAAGAAAGCCCATCAAAGGGATGAATAAAAAACAGAGAAATCTAAAAACGAGAGGAAAGTCGAAAGAGAAAGAAGGAGAGAAAGCACTTTAGAGTGTAAATACACACCAAAAATCATTCTGGAAAAAGAAAATTAATATAAGAGGAGAGAGAAAGTCAAATCAAGTGGAGAAATCATATGAGAGGAAAAACTCCCCTGAAAGAGAGAGACAGTGAGAGAACGTTAGTCAACATAAAGTTAAAGTCAATAAGGCATAAGGCAATGAGGAAAAAGCGGAAGCAAAAAAAGAAAGCCAAGAGAGAGAGAGAAATGCAGCAAAGGAAAGAGAAAGCACGTAAGAATGAAAGGCTTTCGGAGCGGGAAAACAAATTAAAGAGAGAGAGAGAGAGAAGAAACTGAATGTAATCTCAGTCAAGAAAGAGGACATAGAGAGAAAGCAATATGCAAAAGAATGAAAGACCAAAGAGGAAAAGGGTGAATATGTATACATAAGGAAAGGCTAGAAAAGTCTGACATATTAAAACGAATCCAGAGACTGAAGGACACGATCAGGTTTTTTTGAGGAAGAAATGATTTATTAATTCATATCCCCATCGAGGTAGACGGACATAGAGGTAGAGTCAGGAAGGTTCTTTTGGGTTTCGAAGGGGAATTTACTGGGAAACTTATTTTGTTTAGCATGTATGGCGTCATTAGCACCTCCAATATTTAGACTTGATCACTATACGAATCCCTTTTTTTGCAATCATTCCATTGTTGTGAGATTGCCGTACCCTTTTAAGCTTTCTTCTCTGTTTCTCTTTCTATCTTTCTCTCTCTCCCTTTCTATCTCTCTACTGTCCTCCTCCCGTTCTTTTCCTTTCCATTTCCCCGAATTCCAATTTCCATCCCAGTCTCCCCTTGTCTATCTTCTAGCTCAATGTGGGTAAGCAAAGTTAGCCAAAATCAAAGAATTTCCTGGAGTAAAAAAAAAAATTCCCCTGGCATAGATTGGTTCATTCAATGATTTGTTTATTTGCCTTTTCCATAAAAAAAACTCTCCCTCCAAGTTATAATGTCCGTGTTTCCCCGTACGGAAAGCCCCCGGAGAAAATAAGGAACAAGATTTAATTGAATTTATGCGTAAATTTTCTCGGTTTATTGTACAAGTTTTTCCTCTCTCTCTCTCTCTCTCTCTCTCTCTCTTTTGGTTTGCAAAACTTTTTCTTCCCCTCTCTTCCTGTATAGGTCGAGGAGGGAAAAAAAAGGAGAATCAACTTTTCCTTTCTTCTTCCTCTCCATCTTCAACCCTTTTTTTCCAATTCCAAATGGCATGTAGGGTGAGAAAAGTAGTGAGCTTAGCGATTCC
This sequence comes from Disparrhopalites patrizii, assembly GCA_034698585.1. Classification (NCBI taxonomy): domain Eukaryota; kingdom Metazoa; phylum Arthropoda; class Collembola; order Symphypleona; family Sminthuridae; genus Disparrhopalites; species Disparrhopalites patrizii. Next base: position 23,531 of record JAQGBT010002097.1, read on the forward strand.
TCAAGTGCCATAATTGTGTTTATAGTTGCTTCAGCACTTATATAAGCACATTCTCCCTTCTTCTTTTTTTTCATTTCCCTGCACCCACCACGTATGAAAGCTGGAGAGCACGTAAGGGACGGCGGTGGTGGAGGAGAAAGAGGAGGATGAGGAGGAGGAAGAAGAAGAAGAAGATAGAGAGAGAAGTAAATTTTTTGTGTAGTCAAAGAGGGGAAAAAAGGGAAGAATTTGGGAATTCAATAAAAGGGAAAGGATTTGAAAAGGCACTCTCAGCAATTTACTGAGAGTGATCAAACACTGAATGTGAGGGAATTTTTACTGCTTTCTCCCTCCTCCTCCTCCTCCTCTTCTTCATTTCAATCATAATCATTATGTAGTATATGTGCCCGTCTCTCACAAGTCCCTCCGGAGGGAATCATTGAGAGAGCGCGAGAGAGAGAGAGAGAAAGAGAGAGATGAGAAGGAGGGAAGTAAAAGAAGATCAAATATTCTTTAAACTTCCTCCTCCTCTCCCCCCACTATTTTCTTCTGAAGGAGGAAATCTCTATTATGTAACGGAATCTTTATTTAGGACCAATTCACTAGGAAATCATGCTACAGCCGTACATACAGCTAGGAGTTTAAAACTTCCTTTATTGCAAAATAAAAGGAGGAACACATTGCAAAGTGTGTGGGCTGAAGATGTACATACATTTACTTCCATAAGGATTGAAGGTGTATAGTGTGAGTGGAGTGAATTTTTTTTAATTTTATTTCCTTCTTTTTCTATTAAGCATCCACCAATTGCCCCCATTTAGAACGGGATCCCTGAAACGCTTGTAGGAGCAACGGGAATTTGATCTTCAGCAAGTGTTTTTGAAGGGTGTTAGGAAGAACTGGGAAATGAGTTGGGCTTAAGCTACTAATTATTAAATAGGAGTTGAAGAGAGAACGTCATACATTTGTATGTATGCACAACCCTGGTATATGCAGAGCCCTGCTGTAGCGTACATACATGGCGTAAATGGAAATGGAAGAAATAAAAAGAAGGCAGTAGTTTTAATATTATTAGTTGGGCGGTTTATAGTTATAGGAGAGTATGATGAAGACATAAAAAGTTGGGAGCTCACAGGGATGAAGAGGGACGGAGAGGGACGGTTTAAAATACAGTTGTTAAGTGTGTCTCGCTATGTACAGAATTTCCTCTCACTTTCTCTCTTATGGTTCATTCTGGATTAAATGTTTCTCCCGTTCCCAAACTTTTATTAGTATATCGCTTGCTCACCTCTATTTTTCCTCTGTGTCTTCTCTTTAATATCTCCTCTGCTTGCCTGTGCCTATGCTTCTCTCTCCATTTATCTATTTTACCCTTTCCCTTTTCTATTTCTCTCTCCCCTTTTCGACTTGTTTCTTTCTGTTTCTATTTCTTTCTCTCACTTTTTTCTCTCCCTTGCTGCATTTTTCTTTTTGTTTTATATCTCACTATTGTTATGTATTTCTCTCTCCCTTGCTGTATTTTTTTTGTTTTATCTCTCTCTATTTTTATGTATTTCTTTCTCTCCATTTTTATGTATTTCTTTCTCTCCATTTTTATGTATTTCGTTCTCTCCATTTTTATGTATTTCTTTCTCTCCATTTTTATGTATTTCTTTCTCTCCATTTTTATGCATTTGTTTCTCTTCATTTTTATGTATTTCTTTCTCTCCATTTTTATGTATTTCTTTCTCTCCATTTTTATATTTTTTTGTTTTATTTCTCTCCCTTTTTATATTTTTTTGTTTTATTTCTCTCCCTTTTTATATTTTTTTGTTTTATTTCTCTCCCTTTTTATATTTTTTTGGTTTATCTCTCTCTCCCTTTTTATATATTTTTTGTTTTATCTCTCTCCCTTTTTATATATTTTTGTTTTATCTCTCTCTCCCTTTTTATATATTTTTGTTTTATCTCTCTCTCCCTTTTTGTATATTTTTTCTTTTATCTCTCCCTTTTTATATTTTTTTGTTTTATCTCTCTCTCCCTTTTTATATTTTTTTGTTTTATCTCTCTCTCCCTTTTTATATATTTTTTGTTTCATCTCTCCCTCCCTTTTTATATTTTTGTTTTGTTTTATCTCTCTCCCTTTTTCTTTGTTTCTTTTTTGTTTTATCTCTCTATTTTTATGTATTTTTCTCTCTCTCCCTTTTTCTTGCTTCTTTTTTGTTTTATCTCTCTCTATTTTTATGTATTTCTCTCTCCTCCTTTTTGTATTTATCTCTTATTTATCACTTTCTCCTCTTGTATTTCTGTCTGCTTTTCGATTTCTATCTTTTTCTAGTGCACACTTTCTCCTTTTGTATTACTCATTTGCGCCTGTTGTATTTCTCACTTTCTCCTTTCGTATTTCCCATTCGCTCCTGTTGTATTTCTTATTTTCATCTTTTATATTTCTCACTTTCTCCTTGAATATTTCTCACGTTGTTTTGTATTTCTGTCATTTTCTATTTCTCGCTTTCTCACATTCACCTGTAGTTTATCCTCATGCGTCCCCCAAGCTTTCTCTCGTTTCCTCTAGATCTCATCCTTTTTCTAAATTCTTCCCCCCTCGCTTTCCCTTTCCTTTTTTTGCGCCCATCTCCTTTCTTCCCATCTCTGGCCGTTCCATTGTCCCCCTCCCTCAGTGGGTATCCGAATCTCCCAGTACATGTTTGCCTTTGGTCCTTCGGGGATAAAGGGAAAACTTTGTAGCCACATGGATGGGAAGGGAGGG
>JAQGBT010002098.1:0-26253 GCA_034698585.1 Disparrhopalites patrizii
CAGTTCCATGGTAATTAATGCTGAGGGAGGGGGACGTAAGAGATTAAATATTGGCATATTATATTGATTTAATGGAGGTCACTTACGGCTTTCAATTTTCAGTGTACATCGTTGCGTATCATGGGGGTAAGTTTTGAAATTCATGGCACAGGAAAGCAGCAGAGTTAACCTGAAATTAAAATATTTTCATGGTCTCAAGGACTTTTCCCTGATAAGAAATTTCAAGCGACTACTATAAAGTAACAATCATATCACTATGGCTAATGAAAAGCCAATTAAAAGTTCCAATGTAGATATAATTCTGTACGCATGCGTATATTTATCAGTTCCTTGGTAATCCGACTGTGGAAATAAGGTTAAATGTAGGAAGAAAATTCGTGCACATGATCGAAGGAAATAAACTAATAGAGGTTGTCTGTACATATAAGCTGCTTTACTTTCACCAGAAAAATTGGGAGGATTGGGAGTGTAGGAAAAAGTAACGATGAACAATGCTGAGTTTGACCTTTAAATATGACGTTTCTTGTAGAAAAAAATCTATAATTTAATTTTCGTTTCAAATCAAAGTTTGGTGTGAGAGCCTGGAACTTGAAGAGTAAATACAAAAATTTGAACAAGGTCAACAATTTAATGGAAACTAGAAGTACGAAGTAGAAATAGCAATTTCATGCCCAACACCAATAAAAACCAATTGTTATTGCAAACTGAGTGAGTTTGACATTATGTCACTCGGAAAAGACATCAGAACTGTGGTTTGGTTGAAAATAGTGTGTGGGTACTACTATATATATGGATAAAAAGCTAAAAAGGACCAAGAGAAAAATGAAGTCGGAATGATACAAATTGTGCGGTTCTAGTATTAGTATTAAGTCGTACATATTACTACAATATATTTTTGCTGGAGCAGCAGATCGGCTGTAGAAATCAAGAAACTATATGCTCACAAACCAAAAGGGAAATGCGCCAAGGAAAAGTCATAAGCATCAAGTAAAGCAAAGAAGAAATGTGATTTAGTGGCACCATAATGTTGTTTGATTTTCTCTCTTTCGTTTTCTTACTTGACCATGTAGAGAATAGTGCGATCGTCGTGGAGCCAAATGTAGTGATTGGGAATTGTCATATCCTGAAATGTGACTTTCTTGGCATTCTAAACGAAATAAATCAACGGATGAAGGAGACCGACTTGCATTTTCTGGGTGACCGCACCGAAGCTTGGGGATAAAGAAAATGGAGAAAGAATCTCCTCTGTCCGTTTCCTTCCAAGTCGAAGGAATAATTTCAAGCAGAATGTAATTTGAGTGCCTATACAGACTATACATACATATGTATCTACTATGTACGTACTTATGCATGTATATCTATCTGGGAATGACCATAAAACTTCTTGTCCCTATCTTTTATGTCATCGCCCACCCCCTCCAACACTTCCCAAAAAATCTTCCACGTACGGAGAAAATAAGGGAGTATGAGGTCAATATGGTCTGTCTAAAATAAAAAAAAGTAACTCCATGAACCTGCTATATTTGTTGGTTTTAACACTGTCGGAAATGTCTTTGTTTTTACTACACCAAGCCTGTTTTCTAGGTTTGCTCGTTTTTCTATCGGGTATTTTTATCTTTGTTTAAAAGAAAACTCGTAATCATGAAATAGAAACAATGTATGAATGAGGAACTGTGAGGAAACCAATTGAAAATTGAGGGTCTAAATGGCCTCCATAAACCTTGTGTTTTATGCGTGTTATGCTTGTAATAGATCCTCGCCTTTCTCCAAAATGCGTAGGAGGTAAATTATTATCTGTAATCTGTTTCCATCGGCCGCAAAATAAATTGCGAACACAGTGGATTTCTTCATTGCTTTGTTGCTGAGTTGGTCATTGTATTAAAAAATGAAATGAAACGGTGAAATTTCTAGATCAGAAAAGCGTTTTAGGTCTATTAAAAATAAATCTTGACAGTTTTTTATTAATGATACACTCCTTATAGATGCACAATGAAATTATTGAGTTCATACCTGATCTGTGCCTACGTGTGCATATGCATTTTTTCATTATCATTTTTTCGCCACACCGTTTTCGTGTATAATTTGAGATGGACATTAATGGAAAATGGTAAATACCCTAAATACATGACTGTGAATGTGTTATTATTATGAGTTTTATGGCCAAAACTGGTAAACCCATTCTGGACAGACAGAGGAGATGACAAATGAAAGGAAGAAATGGCGAGGTCATCCATAAATGCTTAGCTTAAAGAAGCTATCTGGTCTCCATAGGTCTTGGAGAAATTGCACAGGAATGAGACGATATGAGCTCATATTTCCAAAGGAAGGCATCTTCAAACGTCCATCTTTCCACGACTGGCCAAAAAATATGTCTGCCACAAACGTCTGCAACAAAAAAGAAGGACCAAAACTGTATACAACAACAGAATACGTAACGATGCTACTGTCAAACAAAGAAGTTTTTTGGTCACAAAATCGAGACAATTAAAACCATATAATTTCATACTTTGTCAGTACCACATGATTTTATGAAAACATTTTGGAAGAGTTCAGAAAGATGCTATTATTTCTCAAAGTTTATATATGCGCATATTTCTAAAACTTTCTTGGCATGAATATATAGTGAACATACATCACCGTAGTCAAACGCACGGATTTAGGATTTAAAATGCCCCAGAAAAAATCAATACCCGAATATTCACACGTTGGGAAAGAACTTGTCATTATAGAGGACAGGACACAGAAAGAAATGAAAAAAAGTGACAAGAGCACTTGGCGTTATACGGCACCCTGCACATGCCGAACTTGAGTTGGTGGATAAATTGCACAGAAAATGCCGGAAAAAAAAGAAGATTGTCACCACTTTGAGTGTTTCATTCAAGCCTACGTTGTGGAGACAGGTGTATTGGTATGTGAATAGTGAATTATGCCTGCATGTGCATATATACGTATGCTATGGAGTACGTAATAGAGCTTCCGCTTCCATTAGTGACCGAATCCGATTTTGGAAAAGGGCAAACTTTTACTGAATATTCAGTGGCAAATTTTAATTTTTAAAAATTGTTTTCACAAATTTGACCCGTCTATCAGAACATTTCGTCGTTGATGCTGTCCTGCGTTTCATATTTTATGTTTGAAGGTTTTTTTCGGAAACGTTTTTATAATTGTATATGCACACAGAAAGTCCTCTCTTGCTTTTTTGCCTGCTTTAGTCTTATACACATTTTCATTGATAGATATATTTACATACATGTACATATGTATATATATCCACGAATATCATCCAGTTGAGCAGCAATGAGTATTTGATTTACCTAACATTACTCGACTCATTCTCTAAAAGTCGGCTGCTGGTGTCGCTCCCATGAAACCTGATAGCATCCGCTTGTTAAAGTTCGCATAGGATCAGTCTTTGCTGGAAATCCTATGCGTACAAACTTTCTCTTACAATGATTATTTGGAATTTCGATAAACCCCCGTCCTGGCTGTGTTGTAAAAAGGAGGGAAAAGTGGTACAGAGTTTGCACGGAGCTAGATAATGACGAATTTACTTATTGTTAGTACACACATATTATGTGTGCATACAAATATAGGAAGGGTTAGTATGAAGTTTTGCACTAGTTTCTTTGGATGTAATCCGTGTGGAAAGCGTCAAGTGAATATTTGATAGTATTTCACAGATTTGTAGACAAAAAAAATAAATGTATAAAAACAGTTAAATGGGAACTGACATACTGATTGTGAGTTGGATACTCTTTGGGGTTTTCCCCATTCAAGAGTTTTAGTGTGAACTGGAGGGAGTCAAAGAATTTATGGCAGTAGGAGGGGAGGGGGAGGGGAGGAAAGGGTTGTGGGGGTAAAGGAAGAGAAGGGGACTGGAGACCTAAAGAAAAAGAGAAAGGTATACATATATTGTGAAATCAAGAATAAAAAGAAAAAGAGGAAGAATGGAACAGACAGGGGGAACGGAAAGTTGTTCACGTCCCATATTTCCCCCACGCTGTCTTTCTTTCCCTCTCCTTAATACTTGTCGACTGGGGCAAAAAGTTTTTTTTTTTTTTTTTAAGAGTAAAAACCTTGGGAATGAAACTTTATCCGCACAATTGTTTTCCTCCACCTCCTCCACGTCCTCAAGTCTGCTACAACTCTATCCCTCTCCCCACCCGGTAAATGAATAAATTCTCTAAAATTCCCTTAATGTTTCCCATTGACTAAGCTTCACATAAAACTCCTGAGTTGAACGTACATACATATATATACACACAAGAGTTCTCACCCCTAGGCTTTGACATTTCTGGGATTAACTCCTTTACTCTCGTAAATGAAATGCTACGAGTTAGGTGGAAGTTTTTTATGCATATATACATATATTCAATCTGCATATAAGTTAATACCTTTAGAAAAATATCGTATATCAGTTTTCAACACACGTATGTGTATACATGTGGACTTTATTCATCCATGGTCGGGAGGGGGGAAACTCGGAAAATCTGTTTTGTTAGATGAAACTTAATAATAAACAGTTGTTTTCAATGGGGGGTTACAATTGAAGTGAAGTCGTGGTTGGGAAAGTATTGAAATACGATGAAAATGTGGAAGGAAGTCTAAAGTTTTATATTAAACTTTGTTTAAAAGGAACAAACTTTAAACCCATCAAATTTACAGTTTGCCTACAGATTATAAATTTGTGCACAAAACAGATCCGTGGGAAAATTTTTATTCTCTTGTATGATCTAAAAATCTAATTGTGTAAGTACAGGAGTTTTTACTACAATTTTTTTTGGGGGGTGAAAGTGTTGAACTATATAGGAACAACGAGCGAGAGTACATCGGATGGGATATATCCCTGCAAGGTTGATTCACCCCGTGAAGTGATTGAAGAGCAGTTTGGGTTGTACTGACAAGCAGTACACCGAAGTGCACCTAAGAGTCACAATCACTGGTGATTGCAATCTCCGCAAATACACACTTCAGGCGTACTCAATGTGAACTTGTATGTATGTGGCTGTGGCGGTTTGGTAGAGTTATCGGTTGTAATACAGAAATAGTGAAACACTGCCTTTATTTCACAAATGTTTCGCTCAGCAACACACTATGTAACTTAACACAAGTTTGTATGTATGAACTATCCAGGTCGTCCTATTTCACAAAAAAAAAAGATATTTTTTTTTGAAATGTCGTAGTTATTGATAATTTCTCTCTACCCGCCAAAGTAACTATTTTTCAACATGGATGACACGATTAGAAGAAGTCAGATGAATGTCAATGTATGTATTTGCCATATTTGAAAATTTTAATGCAGAGACAGTTCTTTCTCTGAGTATTTTACAAGGTTCAAATAGCAAGCAGGCACCAACGTATATTGAGACATCGTTGTATTTCCCATGAGAGGAATTAATTTCTCTTTCACCTAACTTTTTTGAAGGGGCTTGTCCTCTTCGTATTTAGTAATGCTTAACGTGTACCAAGGTTGTGAGTAGAAGTAAACATCAAAGGAAAGAGAGGGTAAAATAGTTTCAAATATCGAAAATTCTGTACATGATTTCCAGGTACTTGCTTTTACTTTGTAGAAGTTAAAATATTGGACGGAGAAAAATATTTAGGTCCGTTTTTTTTTACTTTATCCAATTTGCGCCTGGCTCAAGTATCTGCACAGTGCTTTAACAGTACAGTATTTGCACAGGGCTTGTATCGTGTACAGTACTGAGTTTGGTGGTTGGTGAATTTAGGACACATCCTGTGCAGAGGAGATTATTGTGGATTACAGATCTAATATACACATAAAAGGTATCCTCTATAGCCTACACAGTCTCATTGCATTCATTGCATAGAGATTCTTGAAACATTGCTATAGTCTATGAAGTGTAAAGCGGTGTGCAATAGTATGAATCAGTATTTGTCTCCAATTCGGAAGTCGTATTTTATTGTCTCTGTATAGAAATACTTGTGTGCCTGTTTGCAGGTTAAAAAGACAGTCGCATGGTTGATTTGATGCTAGTAAGTAGTTTTCAAGTCTATTGTTTTTCCCTTTGACGTTGTAGCATGCCTCCTTTCTAGTATTTGTGTGCATTTGTACATGTGTATACTAGTTGAGGGACTCCGATTAATCCGCTTGGATGAGTTGTGGTTTTGATTTCAGCCTCTTCTCATGTGCTCCAGAGTTTACTCCAAATGAAAAGAAAGAGGAAAGACAGAGGCAAACAGAGAGGGAGTTACAGAGAGAGAGAGAGAAGAAGGGCAGGGTTGATAGGGAGAAATGATGAAGAACGTGATGTACTTACAAATATCTACCTGACGAAGTAGTGTATAGTCAAGGATTTTTTTCTTTTATTTTTCTCAAAACCCCGCCCCCTCTTTTCCACAGTGAGCTGGGATTTTAATGAAGACTAAAAGGACCACAAATCACGTTCGGCTTGTAGGAAAGGAGAGTGTAGAAGCCGGTTCCACGTGAAAGTATTCACATTCCAATAAACTCTGGTAAAGTTGGTGGCACCAACCGATTTGTTACTGGACTCTAACAATCACTATTTATCTACTGTTAGAAAAGTTTTTATAGCTATAGTTTCACCCCCCCCCCCACGAGTTGTCTATTTTTGAAAGGATAAGAGAGCTCGTTCTTTTACGCATCTCTTGCAGTTTTTTTTCTATTTAGTAAATCATAAAATATCATATAATCACGAAAAGATTTTTGTATAACTATAACAACGATAAATGCAAAAAACTGGAGACAAATCCAACTGAAGCTAATGAGAAAGAAGTAAAGAAGTGGGTCGAATACTTTGAGAGGAAAGTTCCAAGTTTTTCAAAGAGTGGTGACTGAACACCTTCTTCATAATGTGTCATGCCAGAACTGGGGAAAATAAAGGGACTTTCTCCCTTCCCTCTGTCACATCCTCTTCCTCCAATAATTATGCGGCCAGTTATTTAATAAATAGTTGAAGTCTAGAACAACCACATAATGTCTACTGTGTCTCCGAGGTTGGCTTTAGGGGTAGAAAGTCTTATCTCAAATTCACTCATCGTCAACCTCATTTCTCCCAGTCACTTTATTTGTAGTAAAAACTGTATCTTGGGCCATCTTATACATTATATGCATACATAGGTAATTATACGACCCAAGTAGTAGAAGACTCTTTGTTGCCTCCAGCTCAGTCTCTCTCACACACACACGCTTTGCTGAATATTTACCATGTAATAAACTCCCACAAGGTTTTGTGGACTTCTCAGTATCACACAACCACGAAGTAAAGGTGATTCCTGCAGAGAAATTAATTTCCTCCCTCCTCTCTTTCTCTCTATTTCACTCAAATTCCCACCAACTTCTCATCAGGTTGATCATTTATTTGGTTTTTCCATAGGTGGTAAAGTTTGAGTTTGTATTGTGTAATTAACACTTTAGCACATAATATACATGTGTATCTAATTTCCACCACAACGCTCTGAACATTCTACAACTTGATCATTTCTTACCCTCCTCTTTTTGGGTGAGGAGAAAAGGCGTGGGAAGCCGCTTGAGAATTAACGTGGTATTTGTGTGAGGTTGATGCCTATAGTATTTTCTTCTTGGCTACATGCTATAGAGATAGACCCTAAAAAAAAGTAAAGAAAGTCAGCTTTTGCATTCAAGCTTCCGTAAGCACGTTGTTGGTGTTGAGGAAACAGTAGCAGTGGTAGATTGCCATTGAAATGGAACAAGACCCTCTACCACCACCACTACTGCCGCAACGGGGTGCGTATTTTACACACATTGATGCCGAGAATTCTCCGCAGGAAGTCAGTCGTTTTGAGAAAAACGGAGAAACTATAATGTCAGAGTCTTCCTTTCCCTTTGCAACCGTCATACCTATGTATGTATATGTATCTATACATGTATCCGTTTTCTTTCCCACTTTCCCCTCCTCCAAAATTGCTTTTGGTATAGAAATGAAACAAAAAATTTACGAGTGTCATGTATGCCAATTTTTATTTTTTGCATCACCATACCAATGAGAGTTTTTGGTTATTTACTATACAAAAAAAAAGCTGTAGTTCTCTCTCCCCTCTTTTTAAGTACTCGTGTCCTCTGGCAAATATTGTACAATTTCCTCCCTTGTTACCTATGGAATCCTGCCAAAGGCTTAACCTGCCTCCTTTGGTGTGAAAAGAGTGATGCTACAAAGGGAAGAGACAACCAAGGGGGGTAAACAAAAAGTTTTTCAACTGGAAAACCGTCTATTGAATTCTCTTTTGTTTGTACTCGTTGATCTTGAAGTAGTAGATACAGAGCTTGAAATGACTTGTTCGGTTGTAGTTTTTTTAATTGCATTTCCCCTGCTTGTGTACTTTTGTTTCTAGAGTCTATGTAGAAGGTACAGTTAAGAGGGGAATTATTTGAAGTTCGAAATGTCATAGTAGGTTTTTTTTGGGGGGGGATGTAAAAGTAGAGTGGAATGGCAGAAAATGTGATTACAGCAAATGTAATTACAGAAAATCCTTGGAAAAGGATTTATTCAGTATCTTGTTGAGTGAGGAAAGAAATTACTTGGATCTGTCCTATATAGGATACACTGCTTATCCCATGGGGTAAATGGTGTCAGGAGAGGTCGGAGATAGTTTGATGACAAGCGTTGAGACATATGAATTGATTTACGAGATTCCGAGAATTACGGATGTGAGTACAGGTTTAGTAGTAGAACGTATTTGACGACAAGCCCGGAGGTGTTGTCATGTTCCTAATTATATTTATTTCCTTACATCCTCTCTCTCTCCCTCTTCTCTCTCATAGTAACATTGATGAAAATTCCAGAACTCGACTCGAATGTCAGTATTAGCTGGATGGGGTTGGAGACCATAATCCCACATGAGACAGACATCGGGGTAAAATATGTAGAGGTTTTGGAAGCACACCGATTGAGTAAGAGAGATGGAGAAAGCAAAGAAGAAATGAGAGGTATACTATAGGAAAGGAAGGGACCAAAAGAGAAAGAAAAGGATGATGATAGTGGGAAAAAGATATGATGGTGGCGAGCTGTCACTTCTGACATTATGTCTATGTCAACAGTCAATAAAAATTGGACTCCGTAGTCTTACTCTTCTTCATCGTTTGTTGACTCCTTCACGCACGTCACTTTCGCACACAACACGTACATATACACACGTCATCCAAAAAGTTACCCCCTTTTTGTGAAGTCTTTTTTTTTATGAAGGGAAAGAGAGAGAGGGAGGCAGTGAGATGGGTGAGAGAAAGATGGAGAAAGTTAACTTCCATAATATATGCTTGAGAAGATTGTTGACTCTTCATGCCTTGAGGGCATATCGTTTTTTTTATTACAAAGAGAACAGATAGATGAAGCTTTTGACTTACTAAAAATCTTATATGGTTCGTGACTATTAGAAACATCTACTCAACAAACGATGTTGTATGTACACGCTGGGAGGGAAGAGTACCATTTTGTACACACAATGTGGAACATGGGGAAGCACTCAAGTCGACATTTTTACAGAAGGATGAGACAATTTGTATTAAAACCATACGTTGAGCATCTCTTTTGTAAACAATGAAGATTTAATGTGTGCAGGGTTTTTTTTTTCAGTGCTTACACGTATAAAGAAGGTATATGCTCATATTTATAAACACTAAATTACATAAGTATAATATAGATATATTCGTACCCAATGTGGGGTCTGTCCTCTCTGTAGCCCCTTGCTGTCCTATCACAGCGCTCATGAGCATTTATTGGCTATGGGAGTTAATACGGGAGCCCCGTATGGGTAATTGACTTTTTCTGGGGATACTATTCAACACTGTCCTTGTATGCTTTTTTCCGTATAATAAAATTTTACGCAAGTATGAACCTAGTAGATGCGTCATCATAAATCTTTTCCACTTGTCTTAAAATTTTATAACTATAGAATAGATTCAATGATATGACTAGGAACTGGAGGAGAGAGGAAATAGAGAGTTTTTTTGTGCCTCCAGCTACCAAAAATGAGGCGGACGGAATTTTAAGTATATACATATATGCATACCCGTCTCATCACCGTAGAGTATTTATTTTTATTCTGTTATGGAAACAAATGTATTCTACATTTTACTATCTGTAGACAAAATACGAATTCGGTCGGAGACAGGCTACCCAATATTCAATATGGTTACGGAAGAAATGGGTCCTTCGGTCTGATTCGTATTTGACACCATTAAGAAGCGGGAGCTCCGTACAAAATGTGCACGTATAGCTTGTGTCGTCTGCTTCCATTTTCTGTGTCTCCCAAAGGAATTGAGTACACGGCTGACGGAGCAGCTAGGAGGTAATCGAAAAAATGGGGAAATCCTACCATGATTACTTGAACCACCTGCTGTTTTATTTATAACGCATCAGTAGTGATTTTTGCAATTTTGGCAATTTTTGCATTCTCAAATGAATATGAATAAGAATTTTTTTGGATGGATAAAAAAAAAGAAGTGAAGACATAGAAAGGAATAAAAGGAACGTGGACGAGGAAATATTCACGAAATATAATGTACTGTGAATGTTGTAAAGTTTTTTTCCCCCCTTGTATCAAATTCTTTGCTATTACATTCACCCACAATTTTTTCTTTGCCTGTAACAAAGAGTTTGGGAAAGAACCAGAGACTGCTGCTGTGTCCCTCGGGCATCATCATTGGTCTAAAATCATTAAATTCTATAGTTCTATATTTTTCCAACGTACGAACGAAGAATTAGCTATGTGCTTGGTGTATGAGATTGGAAACTGAACAAAAAAATATGACGGAAATCCAATTGCATGGGTAGAATGTATAAAATTGAAGTAGGCGGATTTTCTTTAATATACTTAAGTGTGTGACCGAATCGAGGAACAAAAAGTCACCCTTTATATAACGCTGGAGTAGTAGACGGAGTTAATTTTGAGAGCTATAAATTCAATCAGCTACATCATTGTAATTTTCTACACATGTTCCTCCAGTTATATTTCTTTATTCTTTCCCTATATGACACCATTTATTTCCCGTGTGTGGAGAATCAAATGCGACACCGTATTTTGATATCATTTTCCAAGAGGGATTTTAAAGCATAGAATCTGTAGGATGGTTCTTTCAACAATATTTTGACGTTTTTCTACTGTGGCTTTTCCTTCTCTATATTGTTGCAATGGTAAAGCTAACTTGGAAAGAGGATGCAACGAACAGAAACATGGAAATTCACTCTACAAGTCATCAATGAACTTGATACACGTATTTTTCGCGGGCGAGAGAAAACGATATGCATATACATGTAGAGAGATATGAAATTGAGTAGCAGGAAGGCCAAGAGTTGCGGAGAACTGTTATTGCATCCTAAAACAACACAATGTCAAAATTGGGAAAAGAATCGATAAATTCAATTTCAAATCAAATTGATTTTGGAATACACAACTAATTGCTCTGCTCCCTGGAACTGTCTTCGCCCCAGGAATTCTACTATGCTATAACAGTGTGAGAAATGGCTGTTCCTATGAAATGACATTACACCCTCTCAAAGAAAAAATGCAACACGAAAAAGACGTTCCTGAAAATATTTTTCAACACAACAGATGTGTTTCAACATGGTGTACATACGTAACAAAGCAATGGAAAATGATTGAAGAAAACGCTGAAAAAATGTCATGTAAGCGATTTTATCAACGGGAAAATCTACACAGAAATGTACGCAGCTAGTTAAACGAAAGCGCAGCGCACAGTGCAAACATAACGAACTGCAGCAAAAGAGAAAACGCCAAATGCCAAAGAAAGAATAGAAATAAGCTACCTAGCATTTCTATGATTAAAAAAGGATTTTTTGACTAACGAATATATTATGTCTCACCAATTTTTAAGCGAATCGTGACCAAACTTGTTCATATCATATCACCAATATACCAAGTAGTGAGCCAATGTGGACTTGGTTCGTGCATGTTCAGCATGCTGGCTTAATTAAAAACTTTTTAATTTTTAATCCTGCATGAGGTAATATAATCATATTTCTGCGTAGCTAAATTTTTTGGTGGTATTTAACCATGTAAAAGGTTTCCGTTCTCATTTCGACACCACCTTGCTCAACCTCGATTGTCCCTTACTAATCATGCCTTACCTAACACTATCTGGGTATACTCCAAGATGGTCGCCGTTATTCGTCGAAAACAACCGTTTCTCCCTTCCTCTCACTCGTCTAGCTCGTTTATTATACCACAGTTGTCTCTCCTTTTTCTGTAATTTGTCTGCTTCTCGCATTTGTCGCTCTCGCTCTTTTTGAAAGGGTTTGTATATATAGCGATGCAAATGTAAAAATTCGAAAGTTACAAGCGTTTTAATTAAAACGTTCCTTCGCTAAAGGAATTTTGCTTCATTTTTAGTAATATGGATATTATAATTGTAGTATGAGGAAATGGTGTTAAAAAGAACGAGTCCTGTTATTTTTCTCTTTCCCTTAAAATATATTACGTCAGTATCATAGCTTGGTTCACAAATTTACAGGACCATGGGCAAGTCAATATTATGTCGGTGTCTGTGAAGTCTCTGCAGTGTTCCTAGCTAGAAGATTCAATTAAAAAATATCTCCGCGGCTCTTTCACTAGACGCTTCTGCTCGTGCTCATAGCTATTTTTGTGCCTTTGATGTGGAGAAGACAAACAATAGTAGTTTAAGAACCATTACTGGCCAAATAACTTTGAAACTTAAAAGGAAAGCTGACCAACTGGTATTATCCTTACAATCAAAACTAAGTGATAGTGATAGGTTCACCTGTGTTTTTTTAAGTCTTCTCTTTCAAGCTTAAATTATGCTTGCATCATTGTGCAGAGATGGGTGAAAATTGGAATTGGAATTGGGAGAAAATAAAGACACATATACATAGATAGCGAGAAAAGAAAATATACGGAGGGAGAAAGCAAGAGTACGGAGAAAGTAACAAAAAAAACAGAGTGGGATTTTTTGAGAAAATCAACTTGAGAAAACTCCTGAATCCAGGGCGTGAGTGAGTGCTATGATTTACGGGAGCTTAGCAGGAGGTTCAAGGGTCTTAGTCGTGTCAGAATCAGAGCCAAAGGACGAGGAACGAAAGAGATATGCCTCCTTTAACAGAGATGTATGTTTGAGTGTATTAGTAATACGAATACAGGCGTTTTCGAGAAAAAAACAGAATACGTGTTAGTTAGAATAGTTCGGAGATCTTATTTGTTGCAGGAAAGATTTTTAAGTGCCTTGTGTGGATGTGTATCTAATTGCGATGGAGGAAGCACTCGAATTGACACTCTCGTTAATGTCATCCTTTCCTCAGATCACGTATTCTTATAATAGTGCTCTTTATATATATGTATATAAAACCAGTGTCACGCCTTTATAGATTTTAGTCCCCTTTATATAAAATCCATAAAATGAGGCAGGGGTTCCTTCCTGCGCCAAACGATGCCCTAATTTCTTCGATAAGGGATAACTTGATCCTCACTATTCTACACTTTGTTCTACACTCAGACGTGTGCTAATTACTGTAAAGTAATTATATTTTAGTGTGGGCACAGGGAAGGACCTATTGCTAATTTTGGCAGACTGGCCCTGCCAGTTTTTTTAAGACAATACATTCGTTCTTCTGTGACCGGACACTAACAGTAAATGTAAAATTATATGAATGTGGCATCAAGTATTCATTTTCTTCTTTGCGTGTACTTCTAATGACAGGATGGAGCAGAAAGAATAGTTTTCGCCACCAAGTATGCACTTTAGAGCTCGTGGTTGGTGCACGAATGAAAAATTTCAAAAGCTTATGTTGACACCTTACTACAAAGATGGAATGCACATGACAGAATATAAAGTGTAAAAAAATGAATTCAGGACAGTGAAAATGAACTAAATGCAATAACAAATGGTTTTGTGTTTTCTGTATGTACAGTTTGCCCTTGGGACCATTTCTCTATTTTTTTTACTACACTCTAAGCTGCACTTTGTAGGTTTTGTACTTGCACGGGTCGTAAATCAGACATATGCTGTATTTTTCTCAGCCTGTGGTCCATATAATATACATTTTCTTACCTCCACAAGAACACAACGACTATACCCTCGATTCATTACATTGTACTTTGGTAATAGTTTGGTCTTAAGCCCAGTCTTTGCCTAGCGACTCACGTTAGTGTAGAGTGGTTAAGATAAGCCTATTGAACAAACGATTGTAAAGGGAATTAAAGTAATTATTATTTTATTGTTTTAGCCACGAGGGGCAAGAAGTACAATTTATTAGAGGTAGGCTTTTTGTGCATTTCATCTCTCCCGAGATTAAATAAATATTGTTACATACTTATATTTACCGAGTGTACGAATGCATTTTCGTTCGTTTCCTGCCTTCTTTCTCACAATTCAGTTGTGCCTAATATATTCAATGTTTTTCATGATTCCATCTGTCTTGTTCCCTCCCTTATTTTTCTAATGTCTTTTCTATTTGGCTGTCTATAGTTTCTTGGAACTTGCATAGGGTTTACGTTGTCACATTTTGTTTGTTCTATAGCTTTTAGCCTTTTTCACCTTCTATTTTCAGATAGCCATTTAGCTTTCTCCAATAAGTTCCTTCAAAAAAAGGAGTAAAAACAAGTTTTGGTTGTTAGTATACCCTTTTTATCTGTGAAAGTCTTTCGATCAAAATTAAGCCTAAATATGAAGGGATGTCCGGACAAAGGATTGTATTACAATAAATAATGCCATGGTTGTTTATTTTAATTTTTCTCCATTGTAGGATTCATATGCCAAACAGGGGGATTGAAGGGAGATTTAATAGGGTATACGTGATACATATTATGAGGGACCTTTCTCCCTGACTTTCCTATTCCTTCCACTTCCATACTAATCCTACAGAGACGAGCCCCGGCGGTACGGGCTGTACAGTACGTGAGTGAAACGGGATGCTTTTATGTTAGGGAAGCTGTGCCAGGCGATCGAAGAGCTTGTCAGGCCTTTCAGTGGTTGCCCCGGCTGTGGCTTGTCTAACTGCTACTTACTGAGGAGCCCGATTTAAGTACTGGAAGTCAGCATTATATATTTTTGTTGCCTGTACTAAATGCAATACAAAACGAATACTCTGTTTCGGAGGACTTCCATAAATGATTTTTCCATTAACCCTAGCGATTGATTCTTCCATTGATTTGTACGCTATACGGGATCTCGTCGTTTTTCACTTTGGAGGAAGGAGGAAGAAAGAGATGTATCGTGAAATATTTGTACTTATTTCTTATGTTTGTTAAGGGGAGGATGGAATCTGTACGTATAAAAACAACATGTGTATGCACTTTACTAATCAACCAATGGTTCGGAGGGTTATAGGGCAAAGAGAAGGGGAAATAGTCAGTGGAGGTCTGTGGAGGGTAACGAGCTGTTGCAGAATTTTCTCTACACAAAATGTCTTTTTCTTCCTTCCCCACCAACAACCAACAACCGTTTCAGTATTTATTGTAGTACGTTACACATGAACAAGAAGGTTTATTGGAGGCTAATCGGTTATTTACAGCATTTTAGGGGATTCTTTTTTTCAGCATTCCCTGTGGATATGGAACCCTTTAGAAATTAGGTTTTATTGTTCTCCGTCCATTTTTTCTCTCTTTTTCCATCCTCTACCACTATATCTCTCTCCACCTGTGTGTTATCTCCTAGTCTCGTGCTCTTTTTTAAACGTGATCAGCTTCAAGTTGGGTTGGAATGGGAGCAGGTGCCATAATCGTCGCTATTTTCCTTATGAAAAAGTTTTTATAATTAACCCCTGTGTTATTCTCGTTTATGACTTGCCTTTCTCCTTTGTTTTCTTCTCCGAGATTGGAATCCCAGCGGACTGCCGCGTAATTAAAGTGGGATTTCCCTTTCCTTTCGCTACCTTTCTCTTTCATTGTGGATACTTGTTTGGGATCTACTATACATACATATGTATATATTTGTATACAAACACCAGTACATGTGCGTATCCGTGTGTGTGTGTGTGTGTGTGGGTTTTTGCTCTTGTACAGCTTTTGTTCTTTCTCATGTACACAGTAACAACACAAGAAATCCTCCGTTGGTATAAGGGAAAGTGATAAAAGGATATAAGCTAATAAAACCATAGAGAAACCAGGAGAAAGTCAAAGACTTGGTTGCTCTTTCGTAAGACAAAGATCGCGCATGAAGTCAAGTGGAAAATTTCTTTTCATTTTGTTAGCTATCGAGTCCAAGAATATGCGAGCCTTGGCCTATTACAGCGAAAATTTTTCTACTTCATATCTTTAGAGGCGGATGTACGGATTTGTAGGGGATAGATCATTTTGTTATTTTGAAAAAATAGGCAAATTATTAACAGTGTAGTACACGCCTCAAAATGCCCGCTAGGATATGTGAATAGGAGTGTTTTTAATTGTTGTTCCAATATCATTATCTCATTTTTTGGGTAGCTTGAAATGTCGGAAATCTGAATATTTGGAGGGAAATAAAAGTGGGAAAGGAAAGACTATTCTTACCCGTGTCTAGAAAGTCTATATAACTGCACCGCGTGTGATGCAAATGAATCTTAGGATAGGGCAGGAAAAACAATAAATAATGAGGAAATATACTCCTGACTACACTTCTATGGCAGGTTAAGGAAATATATCCAAGACTTCCGTTTATATCCCTTACTATCAAGCATGTAGTTATGTTTTAAAATATAAAGCCACGCATAGAATTGAGGCTGGTGAAATTATGCCTAGCACAGGTGAGGCAGAACACGTCGCAGGAAAGGGAGGTGTAATCATGTATCTCGGAATTTGGTGAATGCTACAGTGCACCTCGTTGACGGTGGGAGGAAGAATAAACGTTAGAAAGAAGGGGATAGATTACACCTCCAAGAATGTCTAAAATCTCCCAAAGCCGCAGGTTTACAGTAGAACAAGCATCTGTATTTTGAGCCTCCCTTGAATCAGAAGCTACTTGAAGAGGCAGTTTGGGAAAGATTGGTTTAGAAGCAATTTTACGGTATAATATGTTGAGTAAGGAATTTTTCATGGGAAATCACGCATTAAAATAAAACGCATAATAGAGAATACATATAACCCCACGGAAAGTGTCCGTAGCAGACTCTACAATTTATGAGTTCCTCCCCAAGAAATATATCCGTTACCTATTCAGATTTCCTTCCACATTTTTCCCGCACACCCGAGAGTAAATAAGGAAGTAAAAGAGAAAGAGAGAGCAATCCTGAACATGGAAAAAACTATTGACGGAATAGCTTTTGAAAGAAGATAGGGAGGTCAGAGAAAGTCAAGTGATTTGGAGTGTAAAAACCAACACGTTACATAGGTAGTAGGTATACATTATGCATACCTATGTCTGTGCTGTGCTGTAAACACAACATGCGTATAGTACATACCTGGTGCATATTGCAGTGAAATTCGCCATACATAATGGGACTGAAGTAGGTCGTAAACGGGATGCATCCAGTTGTACTATTTGGAATTGTTTTGGGTGGAAATGAGGAGAAGTGAGAGTGTGAGAGACATGTTCATCACTTGGTTGTAGGGACAGAGTCAGGCATTAAGCTCTGGATTTCTCCATACCAAAAAAAAAAACAACGTTATCCCGGCAACCATGAATTCTGGTGATGTTGAGGGAAGGTGGAAAGCCTACTGCTATCAGGCGGTTGCTGTGTCACATTTTTTCATCTTTTCCCCTGTTTTTCAAACCGCCTCAGTGAATCTCTCATTCTCTCTCTATCTCTCTCTCCCCGTTGTAGTAGTATTTTTTCTGTCAGCTTCGTGTCTTTCCTCGCGCTTTTGGCTGTCAAACACGTACTCCCCTTGCCCAGGCTGATGGTTTTTTTTTCGGAAACCACAGCGAAAAATGTTGTATGTATATATATATAAACCAGTAAATGAGAGAGAACCCATGGTCCTTCCCTATCCTTTTCGGCTTTGTCTATTTACATATACCATCAGGTTTCTCTCTCCTATTTTGCCAGATAGTTACCAATTTACCAAGATGAATGGTCGAGGTAGTTTACGTACACTGGCTTTAAATGACGATAGGTTTTTCCGTGTACGTGTACATACCTATTTGCCTGGGATTTGTGACATTCGTTTTTACATGCGTTTTTTCCCTTCTATATGTGTGTAAATAATCTCAAATAGTTCTGAGGGAAGGTGGTCAGACAATATGGGAGAGATAGAACTTGAAAGACTTGTGGTTAAAACGGCAAATTCTGTTGGACTGAAAAAGCCCCACGTTCTTTTCGAATTCACCGCAAGGGTGAAATGAATTTGGGATATGTGTGCCATTGTTCGTAAAAGTACGCAAATGCGAGCTGGAGCCGATGATAGGGAACATGAGCAAATGAAGAATGTATAAATGGGAGAAATATTTTGATGTTTTTCGTAAGTATTTTTGTTTGTTTGTAAGGTGCAAGCAGTGGTTATGCAGGACTGTTAAAAATAATTTTGTGTGTTTATTTTGTATTGTTGACTGAAGACATCGTACACAGGAGCGTTTTTATTGAAGGAAACTCCTACAAAGCAAGAATGCCTTGGGGGTAAATGGACAAAATTGGTATGTACTTCATTGTAAGCAGGAATGACATTTGTTTACGGATTGCTAGCAGCTGCAGAAGAAATACTTCACCGGCAATAGAGAATTCTGAATGACATAATTTTATGTAATCACTTTGCTAGGCTAGACCTCGTTCCTGGTGGAGAATGAAAGGAGGAGAATAGGATGCATATATTCAGTAAATTAAAATTCTTCCCATCAAGCACGGGCCCTGTTATAAAGGAGAGCCGGTGTGGGATTTCTACTGCGTGCCATTTTATGGAACCTTTGTGTGATTCCAGCAACGGTTTCTGAGGAATTAATATTAAATTCAGCTTTGCATGCACTTATTTATTAATGCTCGTAATTGATGCTCCCATTATTATGCATATTTTTATTCCCCATTCTGCACTTTCACTCTTCCATCTACCTATTCCAATTTGATATGATGTAAATATACGCCAATTTATACCCTGTAAATTTCTTTCCAGTGTTTTTATCATGTACTTTTACTCTCGTACATGAATTTATGCACAGTTTGAAATGCCTGAAGGTTTTGGTAATGCATACGTTGTGATTATTTAGATTTGCCGTAGTGGTGACAATCCATACCTCATCTGACATTAGCCATTATTATGTATTTCGTATCATGAGGAAGGTTGACGCCAAAACACATGGATTTATACTGAAGAAAAAATGTTGAATGATTGATAAAAAGGATTTAAAAGAATTGAACCTTACCATTGAACTCTCATCTATGGAGTCAAGACTCATGACGGTGACGTGGAAGAACACGACTGTCGGGTTGCCTGTAGAGTCAATAATAATGAAACCAGTGACTATGTTAGGCAAATATGCTTTTATTCATTAGCAAGCAAGCAGTGTTATACTGTTTAAACAAAGGGGATAAAATATTATACCAGTATTTTTAAAATGGAGCATGCCGATCCCTCTTCTTGAATAATTAATTCAGCCACGAGAAATAAAACTATGTTCTGCAAAATGTTCTGCAATTATTATACTGAGGAGAAAGTAAATTTAATCCAACAGGGTGACCTGCAAAAAAAGTAATGGCCGCAGCTTTCTCGCATGTAAAACGAAAATCTATGAGTTTGACTCCGAAGAGTAAAGAAAGGAGGAGAAAGGTTTAATATAAACGTTTAATAATGGAGCCTTTAAATTGAATGTAGTGTCTAAGTTAGTAATTGTACAATACAGAGTCGGGTGATTATAGGATTAAATTTCCATTAAATTGAAAACAGTGGCATGATTCTTAGATCAGAAGTGCAGCCCCTTTTAGTATTTTTATCCTCACTCCCCTGTAACGTTCGTACAATTTAATTGAAAGCCCTTAAGTAAGGGTAATATGGGCAATACCTTCCAATTACAACTTCTAACTATTACTGCCGTGAGCACGGAAAACGTTACTAGTACCATCCTAAGAACCTTATGGTTGATGTTTTTTATTGGGAAGAATGAAAAGATAGCGCTGAAATGAAGTGGATATTGGTAAACGCGTATAATTTAGGTCTATGTATACGTGCTAGTAATAAAGGATAAAGAAAAATCTACGAAGAAAATCCAGTACCATTCTCTTTGGGTGGAACCATTTTATCGTAGTAGATTTTATCTGGATGAGGCAAGATATCTTCTATTCGGAGGGGTTTCTGTCGTAATAAGTCACTGCCGCTCCCGCTTCTATGCTCTTGGGCTTTCGTCGTCCTGCAAAAAAAAAAAAAAAGAAAGAAGGAAAGCATTAAATATGCATAAGAGGAAATCTCTTAAAATTCCTTGCTCCCCCCCAAAAAGAGTAGCCAATGCGTGGGTTGTATTAGTGGATGTACAAGAGAAAGCATAATAATAACTTTCACGGGTCAATTTTTTTTTATTATGAACAAGTAGTCTTTGAATGAATTACGTACACTTGGAAAGTGTGTATACTGTAAATTGCAAACGTATATATACATATATACCTACAATGTATTGCGAGGAGCTGAAGAACGCAAATATTCAAAAAAACTCCTTTGGAGTAAGGCTAAACCTTTAATCAACCTTCCAATCTTCCAAGTTATGACCATCAACATTTTATCAAGAAAATCTTCATCCTCATTCATCACTTTCCGGGGAAAAAGAGTTTTTAACAAGTGTCTACAGCAAATTCAAAATGAGAAAGTTCATTTGAAGGCCTACAGAAAGATGTCCAGATTTCTGGACTTTTACCATGCCAAGAAGATTTTCAAAGTGAATCAAGTTTTCCCTGTATAATTGATGTTTATATTCATAACGAATCTTCCTTTTTACTAGTACAGAGAGACAAATTGAAAAAAGAAAGCAGTTTATCATTTCAATGAGACACTGTTTTCTCCCAGGCACAGGATTTAATACGGCAGCACATGCGCAGCACTATATTATTGGATGTAATTATACTATTATCTAAAGCTTGGTGTACGTTAAAACTGGAGCGTCTGTGATATGAGCAAAGTTTGCTACGTATTAACTTTGTAATTTATTCCTATTTGATTACTGCAAGCAGTATTACTTTGCCCCCTCAAACTATTCTCTATAATTTCCCCTTTTTGGTTCATGCGTTTAGAATCTCTAGACCGTCAAGCAAAGAAGATTCTCTCTCTGTCTTTCTCTTGAGTATGTTCTATTCGGCTATAATTTCCTTTCATGGGGCATATAGTGAATTGGTTTAGACATTATTCATAGTTGTTCTAATGCTGATATATTGCAGAGGCTTTTTTCCCCGCATCAAGATTAATGCTCCTATGGTGTGAAAACCACCAGTTGTCATTACAACAAGCTGTTATGGTTGGGGATTAAAGTTAAAGGACCGTTCAATTCATCATAAAAATCCATGGTTTTTGTTTGCGCCACTATATTACAAGTCTTTGTGGTCTGTTGCCAACCTTATAAGACTATTGTTATGATAGATATACATAGAATTCAGCAAGCTACGGGGAATGCCAGCAATTGGTTGGGATCCTTGCCAGTATCACTGGCTCGTGAAGGGGCGAGGATATTTATTGATGAGTTCGTAATGACCTATAAAGGTTACAGCAGCACAATAATAGAAGATGGTTGAGGGATTAAATATAATTACGTATTATATGTTTCTCTGTATTCATCAATCTTTCTTTAGGAGCGGAATTGACGTTTTAATAATCAAGTGTCTTTTAGCTGGGTTTTGCTTGCGTAGGATAAAAATGAAATGAAGTTGTGGATGGCTATGTCTCTCATTTTCTCCGCTTCATAGTTTTTTCTCTACTAACTCAACCTCGGCTCAACTTCCGGTATTATACTATCTTTTGTCTAGTTCGCACTTCAGTTAACTCCAACACGTCACTTGCTATTTGCTATCCTTTTTCCTAACCGAAATCCTCATTATTTTGCATTTGACATGGCTGAGTTTCTACCGATTAAGTTTTTGTCCAAATTTTGCTCTTCCACAAATGCCGTACTTTTTGTTGAGCAGACTTTTTATTCTCTCAAAGAGACGACTTTCAGATACTTTAAATATATCATTGCCTTTTTCTCTGAATCTGGTTAGTACAATCCCCGGTATTGGTACATTAAAGGATTTATAGATACCAGAAAAAAGAACTCGGACATTTGTATAAGCATTCACCATGATCGAACATTTAGATCTTGGAACAATTAGAAGATCGATCTATGTAATTAGTACTCCTATTATTATCATACTAAGGTTATTATACTATGATTTTGGTCACAAAAAGTGATTACACCAGCTTCCCTGTTGCATTAGTTGTACCCGGACACGTTCGTTTGAGAAATGAAGAAAAAAAAAAGAGAAAAAGGATCTCTCACTTAGTGGGCTCGCATGAGATGCCGACTGCTGTTTGAATCTTGGGCATTCATAGCTCTACCAGGGCAAGAGAAATACGGGAGAAGGAGTGTGAAATAATGAAATATAAATATATAATGAAATATATGTCAAATTATTGCACACCATCACATTCCCCATTTATAATCATATACCGGGGGAGGGAAAGAATTGTGCATTCTGGGCATAGTACAGCACTTCCTTATGCATTTCAACGGAAGCAGGGATTACAGCAAAAGTAGTTTTACTTTACTATAGCTAAGCACTCCATTTCCTTATCACTGAAAGGAGCACGGCTTTCATCCGTATTTTCGCACATTACTATACATACTTACTACTTCCTAGCACTTTTGTGCCTGTAAATTCTCCACTGGGACATACGACTTGTAGCTGTGAATAAGGGCATACCACACCTAGTTTTTTTCCCTTTTATTCCATGCGCCTTGCTCATCCCGTGGACTGTAGTACATGTATAGACACACAGTACATGTATGTACAGTTGGGGAAATGTCTTGTTCTATATGTAGGTAAAGATAAGCCAGGAAAGATGATGATGATGTTTGGGAACGACGACATGAAAGGGGGAAAAAAGGAAGAGAGGAAAGGAAGAGAAGGGAATCTTGACTTTCTCCTCATAATCGCTATGGCTGTCACGAAGGAAATGAATAATATTTAGGTATTTATTATGAAGAAATAGTGTGTGGCCCTTCCCATTTGTACAGAGGAAGGTGTCATATTTCCTCTGTCTTCCCTTGTCGTTTCTAATCTAATGGGAGTGCATTTTTATTGTCACACAAATGCATTTGTCTTTTTCATTGCCTCTCTCCCCTTATATGTATATACCGTGCTCTGTTATGTGGTCTCACGACCACCAATAATTTATTTTCTTTACATTTCCTACTTACTGCACAAGTACGTGCCAAGGAGCCTCTTTCACTTATACAGGGAGGTCCATAAGTTTATAGAAAGACGTTTGAGAGCCTCGTGCCTGGTCATAGGCTTGTATATTTTTTGATGTCAAGGTCGTACAATTACCTACTATCGTTTATACGTGTAAAGGTCGAACGCCCGGGGCATTCATCCATCTAATGGTTAGAGGAGAAAAGTGTATAAGACTGAAGTTAAACTTAATGAAAATGAATTGTTTCAGGTTTTTGTTCTCAAACATCTGTTTTGCTAGATAAGTTTAAAAATAAGATGGATACGTTAATTAATTCCCGGCTTAATGAATGCTTCTGTCGTTCCGATGGTATCTGTGGGCAAGCGGGACATTCATACGTGACTCCAAAGATGTGGAAAAACATAGTCCAGTATCATACCCTTGTGTAAGAATTTTATGGGTGTTACTTTTCCTGGAATGAGAATAAATTGGGGAAAGGGGTGGGGGACTAATATACGTATATGGCTACATCCTTGATTTTTTTGGCTGCTATCATTCACTGATATTAAACTCATTGTGAATCATGGGATTGTGTATTGGATAGAATATCATATGCTGTAATCTCCAAAACACCTGATGTCATAACTAACCACAGTTCCTCCTGTGCCTGCTTAACATTGCAAGTATATCTTGTAATTTATTTTGTATTGAAGAAAGTTTTCACTATATTTTTATAAAGCGAAATTCTTATATTTTTGTAAACTTTTGTAATTCATTATTTCAGTAACAAGAAAATAGGTTTCCTGAGTGCCATAAATGATGACAATAGTATAGAGATTGAGTAACTTTCTCACCCCATGTATTTCCCTCCTGTCCCCCCATCCCGACACGAAAAAAAGCTCACTTTGGCTCAACACTTTTTTTCAGTCTTAAACTGGAGGTAAAAAAAAACAAGACGGAGTATTCTAACCTTTCCTCATGGGAGCATAACTCCCAATAAAGTTTTGCAATAAGGAAGAAAAAACAAGAAAATAATAAGCGCAATGGACTTTGTTGCACCTATTACTTGGATGTTACAAGGGATTTATGTGGTAATCCGGTTGACTGAAAAAGAAATGTACCCGTTGAAAGGTTTTGATTGGGAAACCCAAAAAGTTGAAAGGAACTGGAAATTGTAAATAATGGTGCGACATAAAATTTGACACAAGTGATAAATGAGGGAGAGGACAACCTTCTAATTTTCCTCGTTTCTCCATTTAAAAAAAAATTGTTCTATTCAACAGTACAGAGTTCAAGCACCTTTAACCTATACCTTCCTTTAAACAAAACCTACACTGTAAGTACAACTTCGTCAGAGACGGAGTGGACTATTCGGGTACATTTTTTTCTGCTGTCATCCGTTGTACTTTTAAACATATTTTGCTCAAGAATTTTCGATACTCTAACCTTTAGTATGTTCGTTATGAGAATCGATCGACGTACACAAAGTACGACTTGGTCAAGAAAGGGTAGAGGTTAGAGTAGGAGGTGAAGGAAGACAGAATGAGCATTGCTGCTATATTACAACTTCCAAGCACGAATTTCCTGTGTGGGGACCGAATTTTGTGGATTTGCTAGTTTGAGAAAGAGAGTGAGAGAGAGAGAAATAGTATCTGAAGTCATCAGGTTTCATTTTAAGGGTACTTTTTCGCTCCATAATGCAATGCAAATGAAGCGAAACTTTCTGGTTGTACTTCAAGGAGTTATTGGACTCTTCCTACTAGATAAAAGGACTAACAATAAGGCCAAATTATGTATATTGTATGTACATGCAACTATTTCTGTATTTGGGATATTATACTATGTAAGTACTATGAATGTGCTCTCAGTGTTTTTACTCCTTCTGTTTGTTTACAATATCTGCTATGTTAATGGTAATAGACTAGGTAAGCTGTGAAAAAGTAAAACGTGACCTGATACAAGGATAAGGAACGTGACAAACCAGACAAAGAACACGAGCAGCATACCAAATGAATGGTAGAAGAAGAAAGTAAAAGCTGGGGACCAGAAATTCGGGCTGAAAAAAAAGTATTTCTGACACGAAAATAGTAAACATTATGAGAGGGAACGGTTAAACAGTATTAGGAAAAATGAGGCAAGAGATTAGGGCGACCTGCTGAGATAAAAGCGGATCGTATGACATAGGAACATACATAGCTACTGAAAAAGAGATGGAAAAAAATAATAATAGGAAAAAATGAAAATACTAAACCATGAGAAAGGGAGCGAAACTACGTGGAAACCAAGAGGATAAGAAAAATGAAACTGAATTATGTATAGTATGTTGTGTACGCATATACATACTTATACGTATCATGTGTACAAAAGAACGGAATGAAGCTTATTGCAAATACGGAACTGTCTTTGAGATATCAGTGAAAAAAAGATCACAATGAGCTGAACTTTTGTCGTGCTTTCCCCATTCCTATTTTCCAATTTGCTCTATTTCTCATCCACAGGCTCATTATCATCTTTTCATGTGGGTTGAGTTGCGAGGACAAAATTCTAAATAGAGTAAAAACCTGTTACAAAAGACAATTCTTAGTCACAAGGCAGCCAATCTCCTACTTTTTGTTCTCCTCCTACTTCTTTCCTGTTCTTTTTTTTTCTTTGGTGTAAAAGCAAAGGAATTTTCTCTATACTCAAGGGTGCTGACTTGGTAGAAAAAAATGTGGGGATACACATAAACTTGCCTTTTGTACTGCAACACTTGCTAAGAGGCATTAAAAAGTTCTGCCATTGATACTACATCCCCATAGAGACTATCTTACGTTATAGGAAAAATCATTTTATATATATATACATTTCTGGGGTAATAAAGCAAGAGCGGGACTTTAATGGACTTACCCCTACCATAGTCATGATGATTGAAATACGTCAAAGACAGCAGCTCTGCTGCATGGGCTTAAAAGTGTATAAATGGAAAGGAGTGAAAAATGGAAACAATGACGGGTCGTTATAAAAGTTGGTATAAAATATGACTATAATGCTATG
>JAQGBT010002099.1:0-26244 GCA_034698585.1 Disparrhopalites patrizii
CAATATTCTAGTTAATGTGGGGATTACAGAAGTATAATATCTACGGGTCCTGCAAGATTTATTACAAAAGTTGGTTTGTTTCATCCACAAAGGTATGTATGCAATGGATTGATTCTTATTTTGGGATTGCACCTGGAATTAAACCGGAGTGCGAAATAGTCTCCAATTCCCGGATCCTCCGGCATTCATTCGTTACCAGCTACTATGTAAAAAGGCCATTCTGAAGGCTATATAGAACTTTTCAACTTTTATTTTTCAATAAACAATACTTTTTTTTATAGAAATTTGGATAATTTTTGTGTACAGGTATATACTTACACTTACAGCTACATTATGCCAATTGCCATTGCCACATTGCCAGTATATTCCTAATAATATGGAACGCTTTAGCATTCACTAGTCATCAAATCAATAATGAAGAATCTGCAAAAATTACAACCAACAAGCCGACAATACAATTGTACAAAAACATAATTACGTTAATAGTTAGTTAATACCTTAATACTAAATAAAACAGTAAAAAACGGAATCAAATGAATAAGTCACTCTCGGAGTATTGGAGAATTCCTTGCTCTGATGGACTATAAATAAAACTTGTGGAAGGAGGCGGGAGGTATTTAAATTTTAAAGCATGTCGTGTGTCGTGTTCATTTTCTCGCGGCCTTGCGATTTCACATTTCACCTCGTGTTCGTGTTTCGTGTCAGTCGTCTCATGTGTAATGTCGTCGTAGCCGTAACATAATTTTTAATTTGTATTATTTCTCAGCCAGTTGAACTTTCGAAGACATCGACAGTGTTACCTGACCTGATCTAATATAACTGTTGGAGTTGGGGTCATTGCTGGCAAGGTTAATGTGAGTTGCAATTACATTATTCTTTATTCTGTGTTTAATAGTTTCATGGTGCCGTTGTATCGAATCACACTACATGTGTGAGGAAACGCATGTTTATGAAAGTATAACTGCTTTTACTCAATAGTTTTGATATTTGACATTGTAATGTGGTTGTACGTTGTTCCATATTAGTTTGTGTAGCTGAAACTGAAACTTAGGGAACTTGTAAATGTGACGAGTATTTTTATGGTCGGTTGATTATACTCTTTGTATATAGGTGCCGTGGAAAATACAAAACTACAATTACCCTGTGATTTCAACCTTGGACGAAGTAAAATTGACATTTTATTTCTCAGCAAGATGTTAAATTTTATGGAAATGGGCCTTGATGACCGGATTTTAAAAGTAAGTACTGCTTTGGTATCAATCTGTTTTTCTAAATTCTATACGTATCAAATGTTAAAGGTCCCGGGTTACTTCGGGCAGTTGGGTTCATCTGGGCGGCAGAACCCAGTAACTGAGAGTATATTTTTAATATTTGCGAACGTGTTTGATTAGGCTATAGCAACATTGGGATGGGTGGAACCCACTTTAATTCAGGAGAAAGCCATACCGTTGATTTTGGAAGGGAAAGATGTTTTAGCCCGAGCTAGAACTGGATCTGGTAAAACTGCTGCATTTGCTATACCTATTCTCCAAAGGATTTTGACAATCAAGAGCGCTGCTCGTGAGCAGTGTACCTTGGCTCTAATTCTGGCCCCAAGTAAAGAACTGTGCCATCAAATTCACGATAATTTTGTGAGTTTGAGCTCGTCGTGTTCTAGGGATGTACGAGTAATTGACATCGCTGCTCACAACGACGTTACTTCTGTGAAATCTTTACTTAACGAACGAGCTGATATAGTGATTTCAACACCGTCAAGAATGGTCACACATTTGCAAGATAACAGTATCAGCTTGAAGAGTACTTTACAAATGCTAGTAATAGATGAAGCTGATCTAGTATTTTCTTTTGGCTTTGAGAAAGACTTGAAGAACTTGATACCGCACTTACCAAAAATATATCAAAGTGTTCTTGCAAGCGCAACATTATCCGAAGAAGTTATGGAATTAAAGAAACTTGTGTTGCATAACCCTGTTATTTTAAAATTGCAAGAGCCTCTTATTCCGTCTACGTGTCAGCTAGCCCATTATGTGATTCGGGTAAACGATGAATAATGTTTAAAGTTTTCTTTAGTCAGATTCTTCCGTTCGCCAAGCTTATCCGTTTTGTTGTATTCTTCTTTCAGGCTGAAGAGCAAGAGAAATTTGTCCTGATATACGCATTATTTAAATTGAACCTTGTTCGAGGAAAGTCAATAATTTTCGTCAACAATGTGGATCGATCATACAAACTGAAATTGTATCTGGAGCAGTTTGGTATCCGGTCGTGCGTTCTTAATTCGGAGCTTCCGCAAATGTCGCGCTGGCATACTGTACAACAGTTTAGTTTAGGGGCTTATAATATTATTATTGCTTCAGACGACAGACATTTGGACGAAAAAATTCCGGAAGAAGATAATCAAGGGGGAAAAGCCAAACAGGAGTATGTTACTTGTTTATCTGTTTTGTTAGGGTTTCCAGTTTCCATTCCTGTCTTTAAGTTACACCCACTCTAATTTGCGTTAAGCTTTCCTGAAATTTCAGTCTCTCAAGGACAATTTAATGTAGTTATTACGTAATACGAATTGGTACATAAGATACAAATATTGAGTGGTTTATGTATGTCTCTTAGATCTCAGGCGGAGGAAGGTGCTCCAAAAGCTAAAAGGAAGCGGGATAAAGAATCAGGAGCATCTCGAGGGATTGACTTTCAGTTTGTGTCGAATGTAATAAATTTTGACTTTCCATTGGATTCTTCGTCCTACTTACATCGAGTGGGTCGCACAGCACGAGGAAACAATCAGGTTCGTTAATAACGTAATTAATAATTACTAAAAGTATTTGTATTTATAAAATTCAAGTTTGTGGACAAATTTGTCAACTCGAAGGGGTAGAGTAGAACTTATGGATTGTAACGGGGTTGGCTAATTACTTTAATTTATTTGTAGGGTGCAGCTCTGTCTTTTGTCAATGTGAAAGAGGAACCTTTACTTCAGGAAGTTTGTTACCACTTTTTAGCTGATTGTCTGTTTTTAATATGACTAATGACGCATGAAAATATTGACTTGGCATCAAAAGAGTTAAACATAGTTACGGTATTCGAATAATCGTGTTTACTGATTGTAGGTGGAAGGAGCATTGGTTCAGTTAAGCGGTGAATCGGACATCAAAATGAAACCATTTAATTTTAAAATGGAAGAGGTTGCCGGCTTTCGTTACAGGGCAATGGATGCGTGGAAAGCAGTCACACGCATAGCAATTAGAGAAGCCCGTCTAAAAGAAATTAGACAGGAAATTATGAATTCGCAGAAGTTAAAGGTAGTATTAGTACAAAAATAATTTAGTAACAATGTAGAAATCGGACGCACTAACAAATGAAATGAAATATTCAATTATACGAACAGACGTATTTTGAAGAAAACCCTCAAGAGTTGAAAGCACTTCGTCACGACAAAGCATTGCACATTGTAAAGCAGCAACCACACTTGAAACATGTGCCAGATTACATCGTTCCGAAAACATTAAAAAGAGCGGGCATGCATCGTAGATTCAATGTGAGACGCGCTGTAGGGTCAGAATCTTCAAGTAAACCGAGAAACACTTATACAAAGAAACAAGCAAAATTTCGGGTAACTAAATTTTGAAAGTGTTGTTTAATGTACAAAATTACTTTCACAAACTGTAACTTGTGTTTGAGTTTTAATTGTATTATGATTTAGAATCAGAAGTCTGATCCGTTGAAGAGCATGGAATTTCGAGGTCTTAACAAGAAAAAAAAGCGAAAAGCGGCGTAACGGTAACGGTGTAATTGTACATTACACGGTGAACTTATTTTTTTAATATTCTAGGTTTTCTCTACTTGTACATTTTGTAAAAGTATGTTAGGTGTGTATAAGTAGATACAAAAGGATCGCTTGTACAAACGTGACCTTAATAAAAATCGATTACGTCTGTGTAAAGGTTGTGAATTTTTATCATGAATGAAATGCATGCCTTGAAGGTACCAGTTATAATGCTTTCGTCGTTATTATCCTTCAGTTAATGAAATAGGATATTTGCGTGTCGAAAAAAAGTGTATTAGATAAGTACTGGTAACTATGTATGTAATGTATGTAATTGCTTTATTGTCAAGATTCACAGTGTACGCACTGATTTCCAGAAACAGACATTTCAACATTCCTTTAT
Organism: Disparrhopalites patrizii; assembly: GCA_034698585.1. NCBI lineage: Eukaryota > Metazoa > Arthropoda > Collembola > Symphypleona > Sminthuridae > Disparrhopalites > Disparrhopalites patrizii. Next base: position 4,161 of record JAQGBT010002099.1, read on the forward strand.
ATGACCTTAGGAGTATACACATTATACAGTTATATAAATATACGTTTGTATATTTATATAACTACGTATTGTCTGTTGTATTTAGTTTTTAACCGGCGCAATCTTGAATAAGAACTGTGCAAATATAATAAAGTATAGAAGTAAAAGGCCAACGAATTTGCAGGAGGAAAAAGCTGCTGGACGAGCTAACGCATTCTGAAAATTCTGAGTTTCAATGTTTTTCAAAAAAAAAAAACACTTCTAAATATGTCTGGCCGAAGTAAATGACAGGTACACCTTGCCAAGTCCAGGTATACTGGAGTCGATTCTCAAAAATATGGACTTCCGTCCCTGTGCTTCTATAAAGTTAATGTGGAAAAGATAGGTATAGATCTCGTCCGAAATGTCACTCATCGACAGTGACAAATGCGAAGTTTGCGAATTAATGTATATGATGGTTCTCGTCGGTTTAATCTGCAATGAGGTTTGAAGAAAATACTTATGTATGTCGGCGGATTGACTGCAGTAACATGCACGTATATATTATATGTATACACAATACACATATATCATTTATTAGTAAACACTAAAGTACACAATAATTCGCTTTTACGTGCTACAATAGTAGTAGTGCTACAATAGTAGTAGTGCTACAATTGTAGTACAAGTTTCAGGTAAATACGGTTACCAATACGAGAAACGACAGAATTAAATTATCTTTGGAATAAACCTTTGCGATTCCATACCATTGTCGCATTGCTGCGAAGTTATCAAAATCTCTTGCTGAACCAGTTATGTTAAGCGTAATGAGGGCAGTGTCGTGATTTCGTAGTTCAAAAATACGTACACAAGTACTCAATTCTTAAATGCAATTGTTGGTGATACGATTTGAACTACGTAGCAATTACGAAAATCTTATGGAAATTCAATCGGATAGACATAAATTCGATCCTGAAACGTTACATACACAAAGCAGTTTAGATTTATCAACTTATTTTCATTCCCGAAATGATCATCCTTCAAAGCATATGAACCCGCAACAAACGCCGCCACACTGTCTTCAAAATGAAATCGCACTTCATCATCACGACCTATGATGTAAGTATCACCATTCCAGCAGCAGGCCAACGCTTTCCCATGAATCTGATGTAGTGAAAGAATTTGATTGTCTACTTGAACAGACCTGAAAGATACGTACCACGGTAGTTTTAGCGATGTCTTGCGAGTACTCGGCGTAAACACATATAGGTAATTCAAAAGATCATAAGTGTAACAGGCAGCCATCTAATTGTAATTATTTCGCACTAACCGTTCCACCACATCATCATGTGCAATTATAATTGTTCCGTCCACTGTGGCGACTCCGTACGAATTACAATCTCTGCCATCCGCGGAAATGATATTGCCTGTAACCTCAGTAGATATGCTAGGATTCTGCATGTGCTGCAGGTTGAGGGGATGGTATTGAATTACAACATTTTCTGACGGGGACTCATTTCTCACACTAAAAAGTTCAGCACAAAATAACACATTTTCAACCAACCAATTCAAAACGAGTATCAATAAAAACTCGTTAGCAAAGGCCAGGCTTAAAAACTCACGCACAAATATGGAAGATCTGATGAAATCATCTTCGGATTTTGCGGCGTGCTGCTACCATCTGTAGAAACCAAGGACTGGTCGGCAGATGTATGCCCTGAACTATGACTCGGTGACTTTTTCCTTCTTTCAGTAATTACAGTGACGCTACCTCCTGGTTGACCAACGAGGATTGAAAAATCGTTCTCGTTTTTATGTACAGAAACAGAACCAATTTGGTTGGCAAACTCCCATTTATTCATTCCAATCAGTCGACCTTCACAGGCTTCGCTTACATCCGACTTTGTGTCGTCATCTTTTTCATCCGATTTGGGTAAATTTTTGTCATCCTATTAAAACAACACAACATTCAGTACACAAACTTCGATAAACATCATGCTAAAGACCGCCGTTTAAGTTCAACTATTAAATCACCGACATTTTCCGACAGGACCACTTCATATAATTATAACATAGCGTTCTACTCAGTTCTCGTTGTAGTGCAGCTGAGAGAATTATATAATATAGTTTATATTTGTGGTCCTTAGGAAAATTGTAATTAAATGTTACGCTCTATGAGCCCTTATCTAATTTTCAATTACCGTGCAGTCAGGTTGAGACTCTGTCTTCCACTGGTAAGTGCGCAGAACTCTGTCAGTTAATCCAACTATCATTTCGATCAGACCATCTTGATTAACATCACAAAGATGAAGTGTTTTTATATTTGGAGGTATTCTTTGGGAATGAAATGGCCAAATAAGGCAACATTCTGCAGTTAAATATTGCATGGGTCGATCACCTTCATCTTGTTTTTGAAACGCGCTAATTTCAGCTTCCACATCGAAAATGTGGCACCACCCTTCGATATTAATGGCTACTAGTACATTTTTCCCAATATTTAGCAAATCGCCAACGGCGACTGCGGCAACCGTTCCGAGCTCGGATGAAGCGCAAATGCACTTTTCATCTCTAAAAATAGCTAGCTCTCCGGAAGCACTACCCACTATCAATTCGTTCAGTCCATCATTATCGCAATCACCGCAACAAATTGCATTTTTTAAAATGTTCCCCGAAAATTTTAATTCAATACAGTCGACTAGAGATAGTGTACGCATGATTGAAACTTAATGACTGCAATTTTTTGGCACGCAGTTTATATCCTGTATTTTTTAAGGTCACCCGTCGCTGCTGCAGAAAAACTTCGCGGTACTACATATATAGTTTCCAAGATTAAGCCTGACACTTAGAAGCCATGCACTGCAACCTTGTCCCTGGCTATCGCTAATGCTATTTAGAAGCTGCGATTGAAATTAAACTGGGTCCGTATCTTGATGAATACGTGGATCGTCTGGGCGACAGCTTAGTAGCTGCCAACGATTGGGTGGCCAAACTATGCAAGTAGCTTTCGACTTAATTAATCCTAGCGCAATGGGTCCAAACGCATTTGAATCCAACGAATAACCGTGGTGGTCACCCTCAATCCAACAATGACCCTGCGGAATTCGGACGTAAGGCGTCTTGTACCCGTGGGTTTGGACAATGTCTCCCTGAAAAAATGTGTTTCACGTTGTATAATTCAAGCATAATTAAATCCGTGACTCCATGTATGTAGGTATATACTGAACTCACAGAAAGTCCAATGACACGCTTGATCAGCCTTTGCCTGGGATCTTTCGGGGAAACCAGTGACACGATGTCTCCTCTAGATATTTCTTCAAATGAATTCGTTGCTATCGGCCAGTTATGCAGGAAAACGTAATCCGAAGAGTTTGGCCGGGGATTAAGCACCGGTTGCATGGAGAACCCTTCAACTTTTGCCACATACCCTACCACATCTATAACCGTAACGCCTACCGGGATTCCGAAAGTCAGAGCTTTCAACAAAACTTTCAAATTCTGAGAAATTCTCAACATTGAATATTATTGGAATGATACTAAACAGTAATTACGAGATGATAATATAACGGCGCGTATGAATAGTTTCTCCAACGATAATTATCAGGAGCCGAAGGGTGCAGCAAGTTCCCCAAACAGTTCAATTCGCATTTGAACACGCCTTCCCAATTGAATAAGTATATCGTTCCAACCACTATAATCCCACTTAAAAATTGCAAACGCTATCCCAATTTGACGAAGAACTCACGAGGAAACTGTAAAATGTCTGCTTTCACCCACACTTCAACCTTCACTTTCCGAAATGAGTTCACCCGAAGTCGGGTCTGAGGCTCTGTAAAAACCGTGAAGGGAAGGTGAAGAAAACCTATCACACTTTATCACAATCACAGGTTTTATAAATATAAAAAAATCCCAAAATCAATGACCAAGAAACATTCGTATTTCTCAGTACTGTAAAAATCCTCCAACACACTCGCCAAAAATATACAGCTTGCACGTTCTTTCAACCCTCAGAATTTCGCAATAACAAAAAGAAAGCACTTTATCATGGAGCCGAAACGTCCAGATTCCTCCGCATTTCACTTTATCCGTGCAAAAACACTTCTGTCTGCAAAACTTATTAATGGGGAAGAAAAATATAAACAAAAATTATTAATCTCGTTTCCCAAGAAGCACGTGGGAATGTGTGAAGTTCCACATTTCCCCCTTGAACTGCCACAGAGTCAAGGTGAGTTCTATGTCTCCATTGAATACACACATGCAGAAAATATAGACCAAAAAAAGCAAAGGGGAATTTTCTCCATGCACGTTCCTCCTTCGTGTCTGGAGAAAACACGGACAACAACAAACCTTTGGATATCAAATGTTTCTGTTATATTTGTCCAGGAAAATATTTTAACCACTGGCAGGTACTTGTACTTAACAAATAATTTTCAATTTTAGTTGATTAGTACATATTTGGTCCAACGACATGATGAAAGATTATTTGGACATTGCATATCATACAAAATCGGTACAGAAAATACCGCATTTATGAATCATCTGCTTTCCCCATTCCAGTTCTCCCGCCTTTCCTCAACTTCCCCCCTTTCCCCTCCGAATCCGGGTACTGGCGGTTTTAAAAGACAAGCTCCCCAGGAAAAAAAATCCCACTGACAATAAAAATGCATGTATATACCATAGGATAACATCTTCCCACCCTCCAGGAAGGTCTCGATGACAGGCTGGTGAAAATGAAAAAAAATGGGAAAAGAAAAGGAATATCATGATAATAAACAAGTATAATTCATCAGGACGTCCTTTGTGGATCGCTCATGCCCCCTATGTAAACCGGTCGTTACATGCTCTCTCCTTTCCGTTTTTTGGCGTTCCTCATATATATACCAATACATATCATATATGTCTTTGGAATGAAAACGTCTGTCGGACATATACATGTACGTCCTCTCCAACGTGTAGCATACGCCAAGGGCGGGCAACCGTCCTCTCTCTCCAGTCTCTCCCCTTTTTTTTATTGATGAGAGGACGCATTTTAAATGTAATAATTACTTGGGCTCTCTTTTTACCAGTTTTTACCACCATTCACCATACTACTTTACTGTGTACTTCATAGCATACACATGTCCTTATTGTATATCATCCTCAAATCCCTTTTGATACTACAGATATATACGTGGCTTCCCCACAAATAAACATTTATGCACACATGTCTCTTTCCCTCACTCCCAAGTGGCAATGGCAAAATGTGGGGAAGAGCGAGAGACTTTTCATTTTTAGTCATAATACGAAAAGGAAGGCATATATACCTATATACAATACATTCTCAATACATTTGTCAATGTCTCTTCCCCTGCAATAATATTCCCACGTTGTATTCCTCTCCCCCCAAAAAAATCCTTTTCCTAAGCATATTAATATATAGGAACTCTTCAAAACATTTCTTTGGCATATGCCATGCCCCTTATGAACATAAGGACACACAAGTCATGCTTTTGCCCACTAACCCTTTTGTTTCACTATTTCCTTCCGGGGGGTTCGCTCTCACTCTTCTTTCAAAAAACTATGCCTTTTCATCTATACGGCAAAATCAAAGAGTGTCATGCAAATAAGTATACCTGCGTGTATACAACTTTCCTTGATAAACCTTCAAAAAAAAATGAGAGGGAATGACTTCCACAAGGGGCTAAAGGAGCTGCCAAAAATCTTGTTAAATATATACACACTACACTATATTGTTGAGTATGCTCATCAAACTCACTATCAAGGTGAGTACTTACTTTTTCATATAAAAATGAAAGCACAAACTAATTCTATCCACTAATTAGTCTCCCTATATAGGTACGAGGGAAAGGGATGTGATACATTCATTGAGACACACACACACACTCTCTCTCTCTCTCATGTCTGGCGTAGGATTTTTAATCGATGTGATGTGTGTCTTGTATTTGCATTTTGCATACTAAGAAAATCTGAATATTTTATTTATTTTACAACGAACACTCGATAAGTTGATTTACTCACTTCCAGTGACTTGCTTCGTATTTGAGAAGGGAAATTAGAGGTGATGAATAAAAGGCAGGTGAGACGGTGAGCGTTTTATTGTGGATACAGATAAAAAAATTTGTGGAGGAGACAACTGGCTTTTCTGATAATAAAAAGGAGACGGAGAGAAGGAGGGAAAAAGAGACAAGAGACGTTGGGAGGGAAATGTCTGAGCGGAAGAGGGAAAACGGGAAAAGCGAAGAGAAAGGGCGACAGGGCGAGTGGCGAGTTACGAGGATTTTGGTTGGACTTGAATTTGGCGCGTGAAGGGCGAAGAGTATACTCTGGGTATGTTTGTATGCTCGTGCATATACATAGGAAGTGGTAACGCGGCTAGAAAGAGAAGGAAAAGAGGCAGTCCTCACGCCATTAGAGTTGGTTGGGACTTGGGACTGCTGAGAAAAAAAAATAGAACTGACTGAAAAAAGAAGGAGCTTTTTCAAGGATCTTCTTTTTCACGCCTATACTATACGGTATTTATTGGAGCAAGAGAAGAAGAAGAGAGAAAAAGGAACATATTATCATCATGTTTTGTTTCCAATAGTTTCCCGATTCTATTCCAGTCAGTTATTATTATTATTTTTTTTAATTTCCTAAAGCCTCCGTGCAAGATAAATGGTGTTTTCATCGAGGTATAAATGAGAGAAAAGTCCATGTATATTTTTGGAGGAGACGAGGGCAATATTTATAAGAGTTATAGAGGATATATGTGAGAGTGGTTATTAGTGAAATTTCCTGTCGTGAGTGAGTGTGATGTGTGTCCCATGGAAGGAAGGGAGCCTTAAAGAGTGATTAGAGAAACTGTTGCCCACCAACAAAAGTTTCAGAGCGGTTTTGGTCTCCTGTCAGTCACCTGCAGGCTGCAGGCTTTTTTTATCTCTTCGCACCGTTGATTTGCAAACTTCTGTGGTATATTGTGCGATTATCGGACGGGGGAATGTCAATTTGGGATTCCGGACTCATTCTTTACATTTCAAAATGAGGGGAATATCAGGTATGGAAATATTTGCGTGGTAGTCATGTAGGATGTTTTTTTTATTAATATTTTGTGGGGGTGTATAAAATATGTGTGTGGACAATTTGTGTACGGTTAATACGGTATATTTACATTTTGACGTGGTGTGGTATACATTGTGTGTTAAAGGTCATTTCCGTTGGACCAAAGGAAGTTTACAGTGTGCAGTGATTTAATGTGAGTAAGCGCTCTGGGATTTACCCGCACCGGTGTTCGGAGGAATTCCTTGGGCTTTGTGGATCTGTGCTTGGAGGTGAGGGCCAATACGTTTTGGAGTTTAGTTTTCCGGATTTCTGTGTTCAGTTTCCTTAACGGTTCAGCTTTTATAATTGCCTGTTGGTTTTTTCTTATACAGCAATTTTTAAAGATTCAGAGGTAGCCATGGAGCCCAACGACAGTCCCGATTCAACTGTAAATACTGATGTACCTAAGGTCCCACCGCTAATTTTAATTGGTGAGAAGCTGGGGAGTCAAGCTTCAATTAGAAATCATTCTCTTATATCGCGTGTGAGTTACAATTCAGCAACCAACTCGTACAGCCATGTCCAGCCTGCAAACAATGCCCCCACAAATAAAATGATTTTGATTCCACAACCAAACAAGAAATCTAATAATTCGGACAAGTTGTCCTATACTATCAAGGAAGTGGATCCAGGGGCTAGTAGTAGTAGTGCGACTAGTAAAACAACTTATGGATCTCATGCAAGAACGTCGTTGCCTGTTCGAAATTTTCTCCGGCCAAGCCTAATCTCAAAGTTTGAAAAAAGCAACCGTCGAGTGTATTCTATGTCTCCGAGTTCAGGTTCTGTTTCAAAACCTAAAGATACACCCTCATTTAATCACGAAACCCAAGGATCCAGGACTAGTTTAAATTCTGTCCCTGCACCTCGTGCTACCTTCGTCACCACTTCCACAGAACACCCTAATCAAAGTATTAAACTACATATTACACGAAATCCCGAGCATGACTCAGCTCAAGTGATTTTAGAATCTCCTGACTCAAGCTTTGATTCTAATGCTGTTGATTCATCAAGAAATTCCTCCAGCAATGAAGAAGCTTCTTCACCCTCCAGTTATGAATGCAACGTATTTGATGCATCCGTTAAAACTACTCCTACTAGGGAAAATTGTAAACCAAATCATAGTAATTCAGTAATACGACAGCTTCATCCTGAATTTCTAAAACAGGTAGAAAAACAAGCTCATGGTAGGCTGGTAGAGATTGCCATCGACGACAACTCAAAAAAGAAAGTGCATGCGTCAGTGGTTCCTCCAAATGACCAATTACTAAACACACTAAACAGTAATAAAATTAGTGAAGATAACGGTAGCAATGATCAACAGCATGAAGAAAACGTGTCCAATTCTGACAGTACAAACACAGCCAGTAATTCTTTGGTGAGTGATAATGGTAATACTATTACAATAGAAATAGGTGATCATGGTGTTATTTCTGAATCATCAAGTGCTGCAGAAAAATCAGATTCTAGTGATTCAAGAAGAACTAAACGAAAACGTAAACCGACCAAACAGTTTACTCCTGACTTAACTATCCCTCGTTTAAAAATACGTCGTAAGAATGATTTGGAAGTAGACAATTCTTCTATGTCTATTTCATTTGAAACTGTGGATGACAAGGAAGACAAAGACAAGAATGACAAAGAATCTAGGGTAGATTCCACAAGTTCCGTGGAAGTTAAACAAGAACCCGAGGCAGAAGAGCCAGCCGAAAAGATGGAAGGCCATTTGCCGCCTGAAAAACCAAGGAGAGGTAGGCCTAAAGGAAGTGGAAATAAGGCAAAACTAATTGTGTCCCCATCTCCACCGAAACCGCCAGGAACTGGACGGGGTAGGGGACGTCCTAAAGGCTCTACCAATAAAAACAAAGCAGAAAGACTAAAAACTGTAGAGACACCCATCACGTCTGAAGCCGAAGTTGCCCCTTCAAAACTTGAAGAACGGATAAATAGTAGTAATATAGTTCAAGTAAATATTCCTTTGGTTCCGGTGGAGTTATTGCTAAAGCAAGAGGAAGTAAAGCAAGAGAGCTCCGAGGTTTCCAGCTCCCCTTCGCCTCCGAAAAGAGGTCGTGGAGCACCAAGAGGTAATAAAGCAATCAAATAAATTATGTATTGGTATTAGGTGTACGTGCATTATAAAACGTTTATCGGTATTATTAGAGTTGATCTAGTAAGTGCTGCAATTGAAATGATAACTGAATGTATTTTTAAAGGACCTCGTGGTCGCGGAGGAGGTAGAGGCGGTGCAAATATTGTCCGACCACCCCGTGAGCCGAAAGAAAGAAAGGAAAAGGAGAAAAAGGAAAAACCTGAAAAAAAGGAGAAGCCCAAGAAAGAAAAGAAAGAAAAGAAGGAAAAGAAAGTAGTAGTTAAAAAACAACCGAAGGCAGTTACGCCGGTACAGGTGTTTGAAGAAGAAACCCGAATGAGTATGAGTGCAGACATCAAACCTGTTGTAGCTATTCCCAGTAAGTACCTTTATAATTATTGATAGGCTAATAATACTAATACTTAGTAATAACCTTTATGTGATCATCTCAGAGCGTACAATTAAATATTCATTTACTAATTACCCATAAATAATTTTTTTAAAGGTCCTCTTCCTACACCGATTCCGGTGGTAACGATAGATGAAGAATCCGTTGGTGTTAGCAACATGAGCTCCACAAGCGCATCTGCTTCAGGAACTGTTAAAACGAAAAAATTTGTTAAGGACCTCGTTCCTGATCAGTAAGTATCAATTATACGTAAATATATTTTGCGTGAGGGTCCCAGATTAGAAAATAATTACAAGAACTATTGATACATTAAAACAAGCAACTGTATTTTCTTTTACCTGTCATTACCTGCCTGACGACGGTCATGCTTTTTTACCGGCAAAATGCCACCAACATCTGATGATTTTTGCGCAGTCATACAATTTCTCATATGACCTTATTATTCAGTTAAACAAATATAACAGTGATTTTATTTCATTGTTGCAGGAAACCTGTCACAGCTGATACATTGTACGAATACTGTTGGCCACAGACAGGTCCTGGAACTGGAGATATGTTCATGCTTCAAGAACAAGTTTCTGAGTATTTAGGTGTTAAATCTTTTAAAAGAAAATATCCAGATTTAAAGCGACGTATTGTGGATATGGAAGAGCGAGACTTTTTAAGAAACCTTAAGATAGTTTCTGAAACCCAGTGTGATCTAGGACTAACTGCACTGTGTAGCAGCGACGTACTAGACATTATGTTTAACGATTTCCCTGATAAATACGAAGAATTCAACAAGGTACTTCAAGAGAGAAAGGAAAAAGAAATGGCAAAGATTAAAGGTGCTACTCCAACCGCCACTCCACCAGTCCGTGACCGCACTGCCGAATTTTATAGGCGATGTTTAAAATCAACGGCGAAATGGAATACTATGATGAATAGACAAAGAAAGGAGGAGCGTCAGTGCTCATTTGACCTACAAACTTTCACTGTTCATTACCAGAAAGATAAAATGAAAGTATTGCCTCCGGAGGCTACTAAAATTGGTCACTATCCTGTAACTGTGCTTCCGGGTCAATATTGTGATTTCTACAAGAGGTAAATACTTCTGGACTTCACATTATAGAAAATGTCAGAAACAATTACATCAAGATTTAATTGTTGCGATTTTTTAGCTATACACCGGATGAACTAAAGTACTTACCACTAAATACTGTTTTGTATGGACCTGTGAGGCCACGTATTTGTGCCGGCGCTAAGGAATTACAGTCCGATGATGAAATAAATATATCCTCCAGCTCTGATGATTCGTCGTCCTCTGATGATAGTTTGTAAGTTTTACAATCTGTATTATTAGTTTTCCGTTGGAGTGATTACTTTCAATCGTCTATGTATTTATGTATGTAGATACATGTGTATGTCGAGGGTGAAGTGTAAAAACTGAACGTTCCGCGCTTGTTATGCACACGCGGAATGGAGATAGTAATTTTTTGTATTAGGGCTCGCCCGACATGGTCATGTTTTGTATTGCACCCTCGGCATTTAAAATTGCTTCGTCAAAATTCTCACAGCGTAAGCACTGTTTTCCAGAGAGGGACATTGAAAAATTCCTTTAGTTGACACAACTAAAAACTTAACAAATTATACATATATTCTCGCATGGCGTAATACAAAAGTAGATACTGTACGTGTGCGAAATAGCATGTTTATTTAGCTAATATTTTTCAGGAGCTGATTTAATTTAGGGGAGGGTAAAATGCGACGAGTTCCTAATCTTAGCTACACTACACACACAATTGTCATTGTGTGAACGCAGAAATGATTTAAATACAGTTGGCATCATTTTGCCTATAAATTGCTTCCGTACGTTTAAACGAGATATTTTTCTAATTGTAAAAATGTAGAACTTCATCCGATGACGAGTCCTCAGAGGATGAATCCAAAAATGAATCAAAACTTAACGGAGAGAACCAGCATGAGGTGATTGATCCTAACGTAAGGCGGTGCAAAACATGTGACGGAGATCACACAAAAAATAAAGATGGCAATCCCGAGGCGCTTCTTCATTGTACCAAATGTGACGTTCCCAGTAAGTTATTTTGAGTCTGCTTACTTATTCATGTGGAAGGACTTTTAATACCACTTTTAAAAAAACATTTATCTTGTAGAAAGCAATGCGTCAATTATGATTTCTACCATCATTTTCGAGTAAAACTTTTTATAACCTCTTTATTCATTACAGACCACCCAACTTGTTTAGAATTGAGGCTAGATATGCTGCCATTTATCAAAAAATACAATTGGCAATGTACCGACTGCAAAAATTGCATTGAGTGCAATGACCCTGCCGACGAGGACAAAATGCTTTTCTGTGACCTGTGCGATAGAGGGTACTAATTTACTTGCTTTGGTACTTCTTCTTGCGCTGTAATAAAACATTAAAATAAAATCAACCCTTGGTTATATATATAGGTACCATATTTACTGTGTCGGTTTGAGAAAAGTACCAACAGGGAGGTGGCACTGCGGGGTTTGCTCCGTTTGTTTCTCTTGCGGGTGTACCCAACCTTCGCCGGATAATCGCCTTGCAGAGTGGTATCACGAGGTACTGCAGTGATTTTCTTTTTTAACTAGGTTTGTGTGAGTGACCATCGGTTTAGTAAAATTGTAATTGGTTTTTACTTGCAGTTTCGAAAAGGAGAGAAAAACACAAGACATTTTGCCCGTTCGCTGTGTGTTTCTTGCCATAAACTATACAAAAAGGGCCAATTTTGTCCTGCCTGTTCGAAAATACATTTGAGAATTGATGATAATAAAGTGGCTGAATGTCGATCGTGTGAAAAATGGGTTCATAAAGGTAAGCATTGGACTAGTGTAAAAGCAATTTTGGTTTGAGAAGCGGAAGGTCCTGAAGTTTGTTTCTGCTGGAGAAAGATTAAAATAGAAGCTGAGCTTACTCCATGCTCATGGTGGCAGTGTAGTTTTATTGCACTAAAACTTGCTTTGAGCTAACCATGTTTTTTCTGTATTTTTTTTGTTGCTACACGACTTTGATTGTTCATTTTCCTGTATCTATATATAAATGCTTGAATTTCGTTAATCGTAAAGATGAATGCCTTAACAAGCATACATATATACATACATATTTATATGTTACATTGCACTTTGAAATGTTTTATTTGTCCATACCAATCGTTGCACAATTTATATAAAACCACACATTCGTCTACTCTTTTTTCGTTCAAGGATGTCAGCAATCTTAACCTATTTTATTATGTCTTTTTCTCGGTTATTGGTTGCTAATTCATCTTTCGGAATCCCGTATTAAAACTTTTGTGTTCGCTCAATTTATTGTTACGTTATGAACTATTGAGCTATGAATCGGTACGGTTGAAAATGGATTGTTTTTACTTGTACATATGCAGCCTAGTTTTAGTAGTTTTTAATATTGTTATTTGGAACATTCATGCATGCATTTATGTGCATATGTATAGTTATGCATTACTCAAATTGTGTGATGAGCATTATTTTAACTGCGTACCTTGTGTCATTAAGATGTAGCTGCTACTTATGTTTCTGCAAAAAACTATTTGATTTGTAGGCATGTATTACCAGCAGTATTTATACTACTACAAAGTAAACAATAACAAATGATGTCTGACAATATCTAACAATATGTGTAAATGATTTAATGTTTTTAGACTGCATCAAAAGACCACTTAAAACAATGTTCGGATTTATGTGTGACCCATGTGATGCAGCATTCAGAGAAAAAATGAAATTGCCTCCACTGATCACCTAAGGACAAGAGTATAATTGTTAAATAAATATTAGCCCTCAATAATTTATCGGAAGCTGGTATCCTTGTACACAGCAACGACACATGACGTCATGTCATGTCACAGCGTCATTGTCAACGAAATCGTTACAACTAAAAAAGCAATACAGGAAACTAGTATAATTCTCCAGCAGGAGCGGAAGTTACAAAAATTGTGTGCACATCGTTCGAGTAAAAAAATCGCATTTTTGCAAAGTAAACTTTGAAGCATGATGTAAGATGCCAGCCATTTCCTCTATGTATTGCTCTTGCTAAACTTCCGCAGAACTTGAGTCAAATTAATTTTCGGTGAGGGTTTTAACTACTGTTAAAATGTAAGTCTACGTAACTTTTACTCACGCTGGCTCACCGAAACTTATGGTTATGTACGTATGTTTTAAGTTCGGGGAAATTACGGAGTCTAGTAATTTTAAATCGACGGACACTTGCGTCAAAGTTCATAGTTTTAATAATGATATACATATAATAAATATTAGCAGTATGGAGAGTAGGAAGATGGACAGATTTTTATACTACATTTTGTACCAAATCTTAGGAACCAAGTTAACTTCCTGTTGCATAAATTATACAAAAGTTACTACATTATTAAAAAGCACAGTGTTGATGTTGAATTTTCAATATTTCAACTAGTAGCTTTTGCAGCTACTCTTCAACGATTTCGTCTCAAATATTTTCCTACTTTTACAATATGTAATGTTCTGCTACTCAAACTGACAGATGTAAGTGACTTCAATCACCAGAAAAAAAGCATATTGTTGTAGTTTACAGACAGAACATTTATTCTCATCTCTATGATTTATAAACAGTTGCAGGTTACAGTGTATTACGATTGCTCGTTTTTAAGTACTGATTTCCTTCAAACCACTTGACAGCCATAGTAAGCATAAGCAGTAAGCACAAACCATAACTTATTCTAGAAGCTAAAAATAACGCATGCTATAAAAAATCTCTGTTCTTCAAGACTCTGATTCCAAAGACGGGTGAAAAAGTTCATAGTAAAACATTTGTACGTGGTTATTTTGTTAATGCTTCTCAAATACCAAAAATCAAATTGTGTACGTTGTTGTTGTTAAAAATAAATGTTAGGCATTACCAAGTATTACAAGATTACAAAAAATACGATAATTTGATTAGGACACTAAAAAAGGTCGAATTTTCGCATCAAATTCATGAATATTCGAGACCCCTGTATATTTTGTTTTTTTTGCATGTACTTATGTTAATGCATATCTTTGTATGAATTATTGTACTGTAGCTCATGATTGTTATACATATTAACCGTATTATTTACAGCATATCAACACTGAAGCAAAACAAATAAAAGTCAACAATGAATATATACAAACGTATAGTAAGCCTTTTATTACGCTCATTAGTATTAATTCCCATTGTTATTGGGGGCAGTTTATTATAGCCGGAGTTAAAACTGGACCACAACCGTAATAATTACAAAAAAGTGGTAACCTATATGTATAAAAAACAATTAGTTAAAAACAGAAACGTGAGAAATGATATTCCACGGCCCTGTATTTAAGTATGTTTTGTGGGCAATACAAGTAATTTTTACCTGTAACACCAAATACAAGCGTTCATAGCAGATAAAAATAATTTGTTATAATTTTGCTTAATGGATGGAAAATATTAAATAATAAACATTTTCTGCTCATTTGCTTGATTTTATATAGCATTAAAACGCGTGGACTGAAAATTTCCTGGCTATACAAACTAAACCATCAAACCAGCACAAAGTTTGTGCTGCCCTCTTCGTTGAAGGTGCCATCACCAGAACGCTTGAGCGGATTAAACACCTATCATCGGTGTTTTATTCAAGGTAAAGCTTGCAATTGTGGCCATCTGGGTAATTGTGGCCAGTGGCCACCAATTTAATGAAGGACTACGCGTAATGAAAGAAATGGGTGTAAAATTAAGAAGACTAGCGCCTGACAATATTATTCATTAATTGTGGCCGGCAAATTCATTAAATTGTAAAATCAAATAGTTTTAAAGGGGCCATTCAAGTATTAAATTAACCTGCTTCATTTCTTTTTTTTCTCGGCTTTGAGGAATTATTTAACCAGACTTTCAGGATTACCCTACATATATTAAGTTTGTAATTACGTACAAAAATTTTTTTCATAATTTTACATGTTTACCATAATTGAAGATGGGGGTGGTCACAATTACCTGTAAAGGCCACATTTTTGAACTGTCGTATGTCTTTAAAAAATCATAACATGAAATTTGCGAGGAGAAATTTAATAAATATGTTGTTGGTTATAGCTTAAAATGCTACATATTCCTCAATATTCCTTACTTAAACCACAGCAGAAGAAACAAAATTGAAAACGACGTTGCAAAAAAGTTCGTGAAAACCAAAGTCTTCTAGATTTTCAAAAAGCATCAAAACAATTACTTTCTTTGCCTTAAACAATAATTGACATCATGTGTCCAGGAAGCTGGTTGAAGAAATTGTATTGGTTACGTTCAAAGTAGACTTTAGGGGAACTTGTAGGAATTGCTTGGAAAGTGAGCTGCGATTACTATTGTCCGGCTTTCCTTCTACCTTTTTATGTATCGGCTTTTTACGGGACCAACAGGAAGAAATTGCCGTCCAGCGAGCAAAGACTATTACTTGTCCGATACTAACTTTGGGTGAGTTTTTGTACTTTAAAAAGGGAAACAGGGAGACAGAGAGAGAAGTTTCGTGTGGCAAATGGAAAATTTTAAACCACCTACGACAGGGTCTGCATAAATGACTGCTGGGTTAACTGGAAGATGAGAGGATGCTTCTGAATTAATTAGGGGAGACAACACCTGTACGAGTTGTGCGAACTTGCCTTGATGTAGAATGTCTCACACTCACATTTATTCCTCAACGTGCATTGCTTTCCCTTCGGCTGTCCTTCTTTGCCTTGCTTTCACTCATATTGGGGGAACATGAAGAATGCACATTTCTAATGAAGACAAATATGTACATTCCATTCTTTCACTCTTGTGCTCCAGCTCTCATCCTCCCGAATTCTCACAATACGTGCCATGTGTACCATATATGCCAGTATATTATCTGTCATGATTTCAGTGTATATTTGCATATATGCACGGTGCCGACGGTGCCCAAAAATTAGGGAAGTAGCATTTTTTATTTCTCAAATCAGAACCTTCGGCCAGAATTAAGTAAATCGTAGCAAGGCGCAATTAGCATTAGCACTAAAAAAGAACTACTTTTTAAATCCAATGAAAACTATTACACTTTGAGATTTTTGAAAACCTTTTTTGGATATGAAACGCTGAAATTTTGCTAAAATGAAAAATATTTTATTTTTTGAGAGCAGCGTTTTTACGATAAGCACAACTTTTTTAATTTTAGGAGTTTTAGCATTGAACAAATAAAAAATTTGTACGTATTACTTACAAAACGTTTTTTTTAAACGTTTTGTAACGTTTTTTGCAAACACATTTCGTTAATTGTGATGTTATGTTGGAATCTGCGAACGGGAACATTCATTTGCCATCTTAATTTTGCATTAAAATTGACAATTTCGGCCTAAAATATCCATTGGTTAATAATGTTCCCACAATAATAACGCCAGAAATGGCAAAATTACATTGTCAACATTTAACGTAGTATTTAAACTGAGGTTCACGTTCAAAATGTCTTTGTACTGCGCTATGTGTATGTACATTTCACATTGTTTTTTATACTCATAACAAGGAAGGGCTAAAAGCGTGCTTTTGATTTCATACCACATACATTCGTAATTTTATTTACTGCTCCTCCTAAAAATACCGGTACCTGATGACGGTATCGTCAGACATCAAGAAGCGGTTAGTCAAATCAGTTCTGTCCTGACGAATTTATCAAGTGTGGCTTCCGTACGCAAAATAAATCCGAGATTTCATATTTGAACATAATTCTGCTTTATTTGCAGATCTGAAGTGAATACTGCTGGCAGCTAATTTCTTTTACAGAAGTGTATACGAATGGCCACTTTCCCATTACAGCAGAAATTATTCTCAAAACAATGAATAATAACTAAAATCGTGCTTGGTGTCAGTTCGATCATTTTTGCAGGTCTACGAAGGTTTACTATATTATAAATAACAACAAAATGTGCTTTGTAGAGTTTTGGTGGTAAGTTTTCAACATTGCGCCAATGTATGGAGCTAATACATTTACTTATCAATTTCACGCATGATTAATGATTACATACACATATTCAGTCAATTTACGTGCATATACTTAGTACAACGTACTGACATTATATTGCATGAAATATTAGTATGAAGTGTTTGCTGAAGACGTATTACTTTTTCGTATCACAGACTAGAATTAAGTACATACCTAGACTTTTTTTTAAACCAAACATGCGGAGTTATTGCTAGAAAATTCTCCTTTGGCTTTGCATGGAGACAAGTCATTCTTGTTATTATTATTACTTTGAATATGTTCAGACCGATTGTACTAAATACCAAATTTAGTCAATATAAATAAATAATTTATCTCTGGCTGTAGATACGGAAGTGTTTACCGGTGAAAATTCCATAGCCGTCGAGTTCAAAGCAAATAGCGCGTCTAACTCACCCATGTATTAAAGGGAAAACGACAGTCTCTCGTACGATGTTGGATTCCCGAGTTTTAGTGCTTGCACAAAAAACAACAGACCAAGGATGACAAATAGTGCAAAAACAATTAGAAAAAGTATGAATGTGAACAAATCCAGTCCAGGAACAGGTTTACTCGGAGAGATGTAAACGGTCTCGTTCGTAATGTAACCCAGGGACCAGCTCACACCAATTCCAGATACCTGCAATATTTCCCACCACAACTTATAAACGCTTCTAAAATTGCTTCCACTATAAATTTTATAACACTAGCGACTAGTGAGTACCTCAGTTCGGAAATCCAATCGGTTCCAGTCATTTTCTGTGGTGAAGTTAAAGACATCATTTAGGATGTGGTAGATATAAAAACCACTAAAGCACAGTCTTTCTAGAATCCGCAAACTGACAGCTACAAGTAAAGTCAAGATACGTACCTTTAATTACATTCAACACGCACATATAACCATGGAACTTTGCATATAAAAATTGTGGTAAACATTTATAAAAGCAACGAGATTGATCAAAGTATAGAAACAGCCGAAAATATCTTTCCAACGCTTGATGAAATATGAATGGAACTAATTTACTACTATTATTAAACTATATGTATGTTTTAGTGACTTACGAGTTTTAATTAATTTGTGGACGAAAACAAGATGGTCGAAATTGAAGGTACATGCGGTACTGGTTTTGTTTAAAAGATCAAATTTTGATCCCACATGTGACATATTCACATCGGTTATAACGTGACCAAAAGCAGAAAATGCCTATATAAATGCAAAACTCCGATGTACCCAGCCAACCAATTATTTTGTTAGGCTAATATAATTAAATTAATTTAAGCACTGCACTAAACATAAACCGTATTGTAACTAAACCATAAAATGTGTTGTCGCCAGTTCGGACGGGAAAGACGCATTTCTACAATGAGTGGAGTGTACGCGGTTACAAAAGTCAGGTTTCACAATTTGCAGTACTTCGTCTTCGCAGGTTTTGGGGTCACTTGTTCCATAAAACGTGGCCTCCAGATTTTTCTGAAATTTACATTTGTCAATCATACTGACTAAAGGATTCGCCTCATTACATGGAAGTTCATTAGACACACCATTCATTCGTGAGAAAGGAAATTAATATCAAGCATAAAATTCAGTGTGTATGCATACAAATTAGGTAAATTACATCGTTTTCACTGTATCCTTCGTATGAGGCAACACAGGGGCCACGAAATAAGTCGGCGAATTTCAGCGTATACTTGTACCCAATTGGTTCGCACGGACTAGCGATCTCCGACACGTTCTTATTGCGATTCTAGAACACAGAGGTCGTATATTTAATTACAGTTTCAAAGATAAGCCACGAAAAATTCCGCATCCAAAGGTTTTTGCGTTACAGTTTTTAATCTGGTGGTATATGCGATTACAAATGATTGCCAAGCGAAAATTTAACTAAGGCGCCCGGATTCGAGATCAATTCAAATCACAGGGCTTTTTGCTGTTTTGCTGATTTACTGATGATTGACGATAATGCTTCATCATTATTATTATATTATACTAATACACATATGCACATTTTCTGCTTACAATTAGAGAAAACTTCATTTAAATACATATATGTATGTACCTATGCTATATATATTCCTTACTAGCTTGGCCCGCAGAAGTGACCTGAATATAGACGCCGTACTTGTTTTCGTGATAATCTATATTACCAAAGTTGTATCGTTATATCTACAGTGACATACAGATTCGCACAAATCTGGAAACCCAAAAAATGTACAACCTTCTGTGGCCGTCTAATGGCGTAAGTAAAAATTCACTAGTGGAAATTTTCCGTTTTCATAAAATACTTACCGAAATTATTAGCAAGGCCTGGTATCGACGAAAGGCTTGCACGACACCGTAACATAGAAAGCTTTGAGTGTACACGTTGTAAGTTTTCCCGAAAAGTTGTACGGGATGAGTGGTCAAACCAGACGAATTTTTAGATACTGAGTCAATCTCTAATGATATTTGCAAAGACGCACCTCCCAAATCCAGCGAACCAATGGTTGAATCAGTGTTAATCGACTCCATATCCTGCAAACAAATTAGCGTATGTTGTGTAATAATTATACTTCAGGTTCATATTTACCAGTCACACATTTTTACTTACGAATGGATTTTAAGTGTTAAGTGATTTTACGTTACCAGTGTCTCATTCAAAAAATTTGCACTAATCCAGCCATCCAGACCTTCGCGTGTACCCGATATAACGTCTACATGGGTGTCTTCGTACACGAATCCTGAATCTGCCAGGGTATTCCTGACTTCTTGCAGAATTCCATTGACAAGGCTTCCATTTAATTCCCTACAGAGTGCACATATTTATTTCATGCAACTCACTACTGCAAATTAAATATCGTAAAGTACATACATATCTATGTACATATAATGCTTCAGGCGATGAGCGACGAATCGTGCATGAACGCCATATGAAGGGTTTACAAGCAAAAGCATGTAGGTAAGTTCAAAATTCTCGAAATCAGAGTTTGTCCAGAAATTATCAATCTACAATTGGCGTTATTCTTAAATAAAAACAAACGGTAAGCAAAAAAATGCAAATACAAAAAGAATCAAGTCCACAAGCACTCAGGGAAATGACTATGATAAAAACGGTGAGTGGCAAGGGTACCATGTACCATAATACTATAGCATAAGATAGTCAATTGGTTCGATTCCGCGAGTTACACCTCGGGATTCGGGACGTCGGGAGAGTAACTTTTTAGACACAAAACAGATCAAGTCTATCATTTTATGTTTTAGTCATAAATTGAAGATACGACGCCAGTAGCGTTTAGCCAAAAACTTCGCTGGAATATGCAGTATTATAAACGAAATCGTCTTTCGTATTTTAATTCTGGTGTATTCAGTTTTGTGGACTGCTTTTGCTTTTAAGCTCTACATAATTAGTACATGTATTTTTTTTACCTCAGAATTCGCATTCCAGCAGTTGCTCCAAAGAATGCTTCTGTCTCATGAAGTCTGTTTTCAGGTATACTTTTTTTAACCTCATTAATGCAGGGTGTGAGGTAGTGACTTATATTTGGTACTGATACTTCAGCGATTCCCTCTAAGAGCAAACAAAAGGAGTTAATTTCCCTATTTCTTTGCTCCTGATGTTGTACGAAAGCTATTTATTACGAAATCATAATAATTGTGTGGGGATTGCATACCAGTCGGCGGCGCAAAATGCAGTGAATTTTTCGATTAGCAGTAGACAAGTCGCAGACTGACTTAGCATACGAACAATACAGTTGACAGCAATTTAAGTAGGACTTACTTCTTTCAATACTGCAATTACTAAGTTGTGACGGCTGGCCTGTTCCTCGCAATTTTCCTCCTGGCCATTGGTATACAATCACGTCTGTATGAGTGGAACCGGCGTCAAATATTACACCGTACTGTAATAAAAGGGCAAACACATTTATTAGTCTAAAACTCTGTATGGTGAAACTACAATAATTAATTACATGTGTGCGAGCATTTGTTTATAATACGCCTTACCGTTCTAACCAAGAGTAATTTTAGTCAGTATCATAATTAATTACTTATAGGCCTAAATAGGTGTCTCAATATGCCCCAACATAATCGAAAAGTTGTACATTGGATTTATTGAATAGCTCTAACAACTATTGAACCACCCTATCACACTTTTGTATTTATATATATACATACAAACATACGTTTATATTCACGCTCATTTATTTAAAGAATTCTTGTGGTAATCTGTTAAAACCGCTAAGGCACTCATTTAGTCGGAAGAAGCACAATAGTTATTAGGTATAAATAGGTATTTGTGTTTTTCTGCAGGTTTGTTCTAGTACTCACCAAGTTACCCGTCATTCTGTGAAAAACGCTTGCTCCATTGAAAAATGGGGGGCAAGACTATTAGTTAACAAATGCAGCACAGTACACATTGCTGTCTACAGTCTCTACAGCAGGGGTGTCCACGAATTTTGGCGTCGCGGTCACTTTTACCCTTTTAGCCACCCAAATGGTCACCAAAATTTTGGAACTTATTTTCCACTTCTCTGTAGGCGTAAAGAGAAAAAATTGAAGGTACATTTGGAACAATTGTCTAAAATTCCGATATG
>JAQGBT010002100.1:0-26242 GCA_034698585.1 Disparrhopalites patrizii
CAGTAAAACGTATGTTAATTTAGGTTACCCAAATGTTGGCAATGGTCACAGTGAAATTGTCGAATGGTCACTCGGGTGACCAAAGTCACTAGTTTGCTCACCGCTGATTTAGAGCCTCGATATTCACGAATACTACAAAGTTACATGTACTAATTGGTTTTACAATTGAGATGCACTTTCCATACCAGTTCATGCAATGGAATATCGATACATCGATACTGCGTCGATTTTTCCTTATTGGCCTAAATTGGTTGAAACCGCAGTTTATTAATAATTAATTTTAAATTAAATTAAATGGATGCAAAATATTTTCTGAGGGGATTTTACCGTGATTGTCTCTAAAATATTGCTTCGAAACAATTGTGAAATGCAAAATTGGGCCAAGTTATTGTTACAAGCAGTTTTATCGGAAACAACTAATTAGAGTGGAACCCAAAAAATTCTAAATTGTTATAGCTTTCTCTCATATACTGGTAAAAGTCACAGCAAAATTTATTGAACAGAAACGCACGTTAACATATTTGAATTTTGAAATGAATAATATTTATGAAATGCAATTATAAGCTATAACTGATCTACAGGAGTGCGCGTTCGCAGTAGAAAATCAGACATCGAAATAAATAATGCATGTTGTTGCGCTTTTACTGCGCCTGTGTTTCTGACTGTATTTCTGCCAAAAATACAAATTGAATTATCGAAACGATGCTGCGGCTGCGGTGGCCATTTGTATGTATCAAAAATTTGCTTGCTATTCCCGTCTAATTTGGGTTCAATTCTGAAGATTGTGTCCATTTTGCTCGTGTTACATGTGCTAATAATAATATGTATATGTATGTGTGGATAATTTTTGTACAGCGTCAGCGGGAAGCACGAGGGAACTGTCAGGAGCGCCACCAGGAATTATGGTGAGCCGTTAATCTTCATATTTTCATCAGACCACAAGAACACCGGAAAGGGATTCACCATCGAATGGAAAGATTCTATGTATTAATTTTTCCACAGTCTTATGCATTGTAGTGCGAATTAGTTTGGTGGAAATGGATGAAACAATGTACGATTTTATAGTGTTCTGATAATAGTGTGGGACATCAAAAAAATGTATTGAAAATGTAATCCAGACTAAAAAGAAGCCTGACATAATTATTTTGCATTTGCTGACATACTTTGCTACCTGTACTCTTTGAATTCCAGTATGAATCATTGCAGCTTGCAGTCATTATTCTAATTAATTTGTATCGATCGAAATACAAAGAAGGGTGAGTGTCATTTTGCATCGCATATATGTAAATATGCATTCTCATTTTAAATAGTACGCGCTGTCACCAGCATACAGAGATGGGGGATTAAATGGTTTTCAGATTAGGATTGGGATTCACGATTATCTGTAAATGGGACAAAGTTAATGATTAACCTGTATGGATTAATTCAAATTTT
Source organism: Disparrhopalites patrizii (assembly GCA_034698585.1). Taxonomy (NCBI): domain Eukaryota; kingdom Metazoa; phylum Arthropoda; class Collembola; order Symphypleona; family Sminthuridae; genus Disparrhopalites; species Disparrhopalites patrizii. The sequence continues at coordinate 1,435 of JAQGBT010002100.1, forward strand.
CACGGGATTGATTAATATGGATTCGATTAAATAAAAACTGGTCCCGATTAGATTAATTGGGATTAATTAATCGGATTAAATTTCAGATTGGATTAATCAGCTATAAAATCCATAGTACTTTAGTGAGAAAGTTCGAAAAATGTTTCTGACTGCATCGATTTTCAAAGTACGATTAGCGTATTTTGTTGCTAACAAAGAATTGTAAAACAAAATGGAGATACTCTGTCACCAAAATATATACATAATTATATATATATATACAACTATTGCTATATCATGGGAACAAGCTATGAATAAAATTTAAAAAAGTGCTTTTATTTTGAAAGACACAAAAAACCTAGTTTGCTCTTGGGCAAAGTAAAGTGACACTGCTCTGGATTCCCAGTTATCTACACACCATATACGTACAACAATCTCCCCATGGTATCTATATAGTCATGCTGGAAGTGTCCGTGCCCTGGACAATGTCCATGTATACCGTCAGGAAGGAACACCAAGGATGTACCGAAGTCATACGCACATATTAGCCCTCTGTGATCTCATACTTCTTCCGTTTATGATCTGAGAATTCCTGCAAAGAAAAATCAATTACTTTAACTCCAAAGCTGCTCCGATACTAATTGGAACATCCAGCTTTATACATATTCACCGATGTTTTTACGTGTAGAAAGGCGAGGGAGAGGATCATGGCCTTGAGGACAATGTCCAGATTGTGATCCACAAACTCGACCAAGTAGAAGATGTCCTCCGTTTTGGGATCCACGTCCCGGGTGAAGGAAGCCACATTTCCCCGGACGGAGGACGACACTTGGTACTTGTAGCCACCGAAAGAGCCCGGCACCCACAAAACCTCACCCCCGTCGTCCTTATGGATGTGAACGCCCGACTTACAACAGGTTAACCTCACCTTCACAGTGCCCATGGCTTCCCCGTTTATTGCGGATGAGACTGTTGCCTATATACAGGAGACACATTAACATTACATTTATAGGGACAGCATACATTTTTCCGTTGTTTGAAAATCGCAGAGGTGACCAAAATACTTCTTACGTATTAAGAAAAATTACATAAAATCTGTATTTCAAATACAGTTTTGTATTTTGTAAGGAAATACTATGATTTTTCAATGCATTTTATAAGTTTTATTAAAATGCACTGAAAGGAAGGCATGTAGTCGGCTCTCTCTATAACGATTCCGAAAATCAGCCAATTTTCCCCGTTATAACGGAAACCCGAAATTTCTGTGTTAACAATTGGAGAAAGTTTTTGAGGGAAGCATTTTCTGCCGTTACAGAGAGAAAACCGTTATAAGGGAGCCCGTTATAGAGAGGTTTGACTGCATATGTACTTTGCTATGTTTAGTATTTCAGAGTTGTATCGTAGAGAAAAGTGACTTGTGTTGGATCGCATGGACGCGAAACATTAGAAAAAGTCGGCATTTACAGTGGACTCTCTCTTTAATAGCTCTCCTTATAACAATTTTTTCTCTATAACAACTTTAATTTTCAGCCCTTCGTATATGTAGTGTACATATTAAATGCTCAATATAACAACTTTTCCATGGACAGTGAAGTCTCTATATAACAACTCTGAAGGGACCTGGCGAAAAATGCTGTTACAGGGAAATGTTGTTATATGGAACATTAAATATGCACCTTACATGTAGAGAAGGCTGAAAAAATGATGTTGTTACAGAGAAACGTTGTTATAAAGAGACTTGGTATAGAGAGCCTCCACTGTAATAACAAATTTTTCCCTTCTCTTCATGGTTATTGTTATAGCGAGAGTCCGCTGTACAGTGGAGTCACTATATAGCAAGTCTCTTTATAACAGCTAACAACAATTCTATGTAACAACTGATTTTTCCAGCCACTCGTACATGTAAGGATGTAAGGTGTATACATATATTTATTGTTCTATATAACAATATTTCCCTGTACAGTGGACTCTCTCTATAACTATTCTCCTTATAACAACTTTATTTTTCAACTATTCGTATATGTAGGGTACATAATGAATGTTCCATATAATAACTTTTCCATTTAACAACTAGTTTTGCTCTTCCTTTCAGGGTTGTTATAGCGAAGGTCCACTGTACATAACAATATTTTTTGCCCTTCCCTTCAGAGTTGTTATATAGAATCTCCACTGTATATATTCGTTATTTTAAATGCAAATTTGTTTAAATACAGACGACTCTTTCTATACCAGGCTTCCTTATAACTGTTTTCTTTCTATAACGGTGCAAGAAAATGTTACTTTCTCCAATAGTTTCAATACAAATTTCTGTTCTTCAATACGGGGTTTGATCTGATTTAAAAGGAATCGTTACAGAGAGATTCAACTGTATTCAAAATGTTTTCGCGCGTGAATTTTACATTGTGCGATTTGTACTTTTGTGTTTTTATGAGTTACTTCCTTGTATGTAAGTTTTGTTTTGGAAGCTCAAGTTTGAATTTACAACTCAATAGTATTTTGGTCATCTAAGAAAAATAAAAAAATACAAAATCAAAGTAGCGAAGAAGTTAGTTTTTTTCCATATTGAAGTTACTGTACTCTTTCCCTTCCAAAATGCGGAATGATGGCAGAAGGTCTCGAAAATCTCCCGACCCTTCAAGTCATAAAGTCTTTCCATGTAATGCAAACTGGTCTTCATCTCGTGCTCATCTTCCAAGGCATAATAAATTCGTTCCGCGTTCTGATTAAATATGTGCAGATGTTTGATGGTTTTTGTGGGCGTTTCTGTAACAGTTAAAGAGAGCGCTTTGATTAGATTGGCTCATACTGTTGTTCATTTTATTTTTCATTATTGTTATATGCATATTATTATTTTTAGACACGGTACAGTAGTCTCCATATAACAACTCTGAAGGGATAGGCGAAAAATATTGCTGTTACAGAGAAATGTTGTTATGAAGAGACTTGTTATCAAGGAATGACATCCGAAAAAATATGAATTACAATTCGAATTAAAATACGTGTTTTTCCTAAATATGAATACAAATTAAAATTTCGGATATCTAACATATGAATTCTAATTCCAATACAAATATTCATTTCATTCAAATATTCAGACATATGAATACATATTCAAATACTTTCGAATAATTTAAAAAAAAATATTTTTAATGCAATCTGGCATAATTTGTAGCTTAAAATAAACACAAAACCAGTGCTGAAAATTATAAATTGATTCCACAAATCTGATTTTGCGAAAATCGATGCTTCTACGGACGAAATTATTATATTACTGCCAGTTGAAAAAATCATTTTTGCAATACCTTGATTTTGCAAAAACAAACTTGCTCGAAGGCGAGAATTAGTACCATAATGAAAGAATTTTCGAATACCAATAAATTATCGGAATCCAAATATCAACTTTTTAAAACGAATTTGAATTTCGAATGTATTTGTAATTATAAATCCCAGTTAAACTATTTTGCTGACAACAACATGGATACTAATTCCGATTTAAATACTGAAAAATAAGAATATAATTCCGATTTGAATTCGAATACCGATTCGGATGTCATATATTGCTTGTTATAGAGAGACTCCACTGTACTTTGTATGACCATAGTTTAAAAATACCCGTGATGGTCGGTGTTATCCGGAGTCTAAACGCCGTTTGGAGGATCTCCAATCCCGGCGGCGGAGGAGCATGTCCTTGAGGATGACCATGAGTTCTACTGGGCGGGAGCGGGGGCGCTGCTGTGTGGGCTGGGGCATGGGCTGGTATGGGAGGATGGGCTGGGGCATGGGCTGGAGCATGGGCTGGGGCATGGGCTGGGGCGGGGGCATGAACTTCCACTTTGTCCTTTTCCCCGCCTCGATGGGCTCTCCGACCACCATCGCCGCGATGGGTTCCACGATGTGAATCGGATTCACCCGTACCTTCCGCCTTGTTTCGATGTCGTTTTCCCGAACCTTCCGATGAGGCACCATCTCCTTTCTTTGTACCGGACACTGCTTTCCCAGGCTGAGCCGTGCTTGCCTCGGCGCCCTTTTTGTCCGAGGAATGTGCCCCGTCCTTCCCCCCGCCCCCGCCGCCATGCCGCCTTCTGGATGAGGGATCTTCGTTGGATTTATTTGAGTTTGAAGCCCTCTGACCTGCCTCTTTGGACCCATCGGACGAATGCTGATAAATACAGTACATATCGTCGTTTATAAGAATCAAAACTGATAATGATAAAGTCCTAAGGAATCCCTATCCACTGAATCACTTTTCATTCTTAAACGACGATATTATTTCTATTACATGTACACATTATAAAACAGATTGCCAAAAATAGGACTCTTCCGAAGAATGAATGAAATCGTTGTTGGAAGGTAAATTATTTTGTCTAAATGGTCTGCTATAGGCATTTTTATGGTGCTCTAATGTAAACTTACGGATGAGGCTTGGTTGCCTTTGTCGTGACGGCCGCCGCCTCCTCCTGGCATTGGCATGGCCAAAAGAGGGAAGACTCCCACACAATTTATAAAACACTCAGAAGGATGGATATGAGATTTATTTGCATGCTTCCGGATTTCAAAGACAATCTACGCATTTATCATGAATTCCATCCAGAGGTTTCTAGAAAACCCTCGGATCATCCTGCTTCAGTGAAAACGTGGAAGTTTAAAAAACGATTGGAGTGATGTTATATTAAAAAATGTTTAAAGGAAACAAAATAATCGTAATTACAGATTAGAGTTACATACTTCGTGACTTGGACTTTTCCGTTCCCATGTGCGTCTCATGTCGAAAGGCAAGTCTGGCTTCTGGCTCACCTCAAAGTTAATATTGGCACGAGGTTCGATTTAAATTACTACGTTCAAATTCAATTGCTATCCTAGAATTCAAGGAAATACTCACGTTTTTCAGGATGAAAATAGAGGGGCAAGGAATTTAAACTAACGGCCAATTCTGCTCATTGCATTGTGCTGTGCTGTTTTGCTATGCTTGTGCTATCGGTCGAGTCTCCTGTCGAGTGTCGAGTCTATGGTATAATGGTATGGTGCTAGTGCATATTATTTACTTTATATGATCGTGAAATTCGTGATGATGAATGATGAGTTAGCATTTATGTATCATCTAACAAAACTGATGATCTAGCTCAATAATATGACCAATGCACATACGTTGTACTTTGTACATAATACATACATTATGTATTAATGTATCTACAATAGATTTTAATGGATTGGCTGGTATGGCATTTTCAGGTAATTGGTTTAGTTTAAGCTTTAAACCATGCACTTATTAAGTTTAAACTGCTTGATCTTTAGAAAGTTACCTGTGGGGTGGGCCGTGGGCCTGTGGCTATTGGCTATGAACTTTGAGCTATGGCGCTATGGCTATGAGCTATGACTAGACCACTATACAGACTAGACTAGAAGCTACAGGCTACAGTGAAATGAAACATGAAATACATAAAATGGCCAGGGGTCGGGGCCAGATTTTTCCAAATGTCGATTGTTTGTTGAGGATTGAGATTGAGACAATTGAGAGATTTGAGAGTGAGAGAGAACTAAATCAGTCAACGTCAGGTGACATCAGTGAGTCAGTGAATCAGTGAGTTAGGCGGTCAGAGAGAGAGAATGCATTGTATGAAATGTATACATGCATAATATGTGTATACACACTGATTTACTGATACAATAGATACAACATACATTACATGCATATGTATACATAACATGATATGAATGAGATGAGAATACTGAAAAATTACTTACTGAGAAATCAGAATAACTAATACATACGCGACTATTGCATTAAAAAATAAATCATTAAGCGCAAATCGCGTATCAGATATCACATTATGATAATTACATTGTGATATGCGATTTGTGCTTAAAAAATGACTTTGTTACAAATGCAGAATGCGATAATCAATCTCAATCACATCACCGAAATAAAAAATCCGGGTACGTACATACATATCCGGGTCCGGATATAATAATACATTATAGTTTATTTTATAGTGTACTATGTACATTATAATAAATATAATATATTTATTTACATATTATGTTAAATATTCCAAATTCCAGATTCGAACTGCAAGGAAGACCTGGGAGCATGCGACTTGCAATTACAGTGGAATCTCTTTATAAGGAGTCTCTTTATAACTTACATTTCTATATATTATATTAAGGGGAAAATGAGAGAGACTAGGAGCCCAGAAAGATAGATATTGGGCATGCGCGTTATGCTGAACACAGGCTGTGTGTATGGTATGTATATATATGTAATGTTATACAGTGGACTCTCGCTATAACGACCAATAAAAGGAAGGGCACAAGTGGTTGTTATATGGAAAAGTTGTTATACGGAACATTTAGTATGTACACTACATATACGAAGGGCTGAAAAATAAAGTTGTTCCAGAGAAAAAGTTGGTATAAGGAGAGTTGTTATAGTGAGAGTCCACTGTATGCCCAAATTGAAACAATTCCCAAACATGGATTAAGCACGGTGAACATTTTAAATGGGAATTAACATGGGAAAAAGCCCGCTTCCGTTCGGCCGTATTTAAAAAATTTCGAAGATCTGCATAATTTATTTTGACATCGTTTGAAAGAACGGTCTTATCTAATAATCAGATATCAGATCAGATGCGCAAAATTTTAAGGCTTTTGCATATTCATTTTTCTTTGTGTAAAATAACTCTAGCTTTCCTCATTTTTGGAAAATACATATTAAGAGGTGATTTTGAAAGCACGTTTATGAGAATCTCCATGTGAGGAAGATACGAATGTGACATAAATATGTACCGGAAGAAACTGAATACAGTCGAACCTCTCTATAACGGTTCCCCTTAAATCAACATATTTCCCCCGTTATAACGGAAAACCGTTATAGAGAATAGAAATTTCTATGTTAACAATTGGAGAAAGTTTTTGAGGGAAGCGTTTTCAGCCACCGGTATAGAGAGGAAACCGCTATAAGGGAGCCCGTTATAGAGAGGTTGGACTGTACTGCCAAAATTACGCCGGTCAGATACGTGCAGCATAACCATGATTTTCCTGTTCCTTTCTCTTATTGTCTTATTTTAAAGACTACGAAAACTGCGCAGATTCTACCGAGATAATTTACTTCCTCGTATTTCCGGTAAGGAACAACTAAACAACTTGGCCACAGCAGAACATGCGCTGAACCTAAAATAAGTATTCTGCTTATGGCATATGCTCTTTAAATGTATTCTAGGGCTAAAGTAGAGAAAATAATAAGTGCGAGGGGTTTGAAAAAGTATTCTATTTGTATTACTTAATTTTCTTAATTTGAATTGCCAAAATATCAGAGATGGCCAAAATACATCGTATTTAAAATACAAGTATTTGAAATATACGCATTTAAAATATATTTTTGTATTTTGTAATTGTATTTTCAAATATAGGTACTTTCTGCATGTATTTTGTCATTTGTATTTAAATACAAGGGATTTTATGGAAGTATTTTGCTGTAATTTGTAACTTAAAAGTGCACCAAGGCAAAATATAATTTATAATGTTTTGATTGTGTTCGAAAATACAAATGAACGCATATATGCTACGCATTTGAACTGAATGTATTTGTATTTAAAACACGTATTTTAATTGCAATTATTTGTATTTTGTAATTCAAATACGTATTTAAATACATTACTAACTATTAATGTATTTTGTAATTTGTATTTTTTGTTCGACCCAAAATGCAATTGTATTTTGTAATTTGTAATTAAATACTTGGGTAGCAGCCGAATGTAATTGATAATTTGTAATTAAAATCTCCGAGTGTATTTGTAGTTTGTAATTAGTATTTGGAACTGAAGTATTTTGGCCATCTCTGCAAAATATATAGATTTTTTCTCGCGTTAAGTCCTAGTGCTATAGAAGCTAGCCTCCCGGGAATCATGTGGCTGTCCAAACTGCTGGAGAAGTACTACCTCAAAGGTAAACACGACGCTTATGATGGCCAGGAGGAAATGCTTGGTGATGTAGAAGAGTCTGAGTCCAGAGAGTGCAACGCTCCGAGGTTGAATGGCCAATTCCAAGCGATATATCTGTCACACAATAAATCCAAATGTTTAATTTGCATTAATCACTATTTTCAGTAGACATTTTTAACTCCTATACGACACGCGATTGTATTTGAAAAAAGCCAGGGGATGCTGTTACATCCAAAGTGTACAGATGTGTAGGGCAATCCTGAAGGATTTCCAGGACGCCCATGGCAACTTCGTTGATTCGAGCTGCGGCGTGAGAAAGGATTCCAACTCGCATGAACAGGTGCAGGCTGGACCAAATGGAATAGGCAATATCCAATGTGCTGATATTTTGTGAAGGAGTGAGCCATATGTTAAGCTGTAAATACATTTGTAGCGGAAATTTCAATAAAAAAAATGCCAATATTTAAAGAAAGATTATTTATAAAAAGATAAATTGGAATAAAACCTGTATGCATATGGCGAATGTGTTGATTCCATAGGAAAGGAAGATGAGTGGCGAGAGAAATTCCTCCATCGCAGCTAGTTGATTCATTGCCAAGGAATACTGATCTCGTACACACAGCCAAAATTTGGGAGTGCCTGGATGGTCGAAATCACATTTTTATTTTTTTAAATATATTGAAAACATTATTTTTATTGTTTATTATAATTATTTTATGAAATTAAATCTATAATGGACTTTCAATTAACCAGTAAATCATTATTAATTATTAACCTCTTACGAGGCACTGGTGTAAATTTTGCTTACGTTCTTGCGTGGCAATAGCTCGAAATTGAAAATAAAGTGCCCGGGAGATCACGAAAATAAGTATGTCGATAAAATTCCAAGCGTACAATGCCAGCTTATTGGAAGTAATCAGGAATATGGACGTTGTTTTGTGTAGAGGAGTATTAGTGACGATATCCCAGGATGGATGGAGCTTGTGGAAGATGCAATCAAGGAAATCTTCATTTGGAGTCTCTGCGAGAAAATTACCGGGAAAAACATTGTTAAATTTTAACGTCGCGTAATACAGCATAAATTTTTAGTTGTGTTTTTACACGTGTTTTTAAATCCTTATTTTACAATTATTGCAGTTATGCCTTATATGAAATCCAAGAATCGTGTTCTTGATTTTGGATAAATTATACGGTAATAATTGGGCATATAATAAAATCTAATACAATCGTTAATAAATTATGCTATTTTAAGCCAATCTGTGCGGATATAGCTTATTCACTTGGCTATATTTCAAATTATATTTACTTGTATCAGATGGTAATATTAATATATCTAAAGATGTCATGTAAATATGTATGCATGTCATGTATCAAAAATTCATTCAATAAAATCAACGATTGTTATTTTATTATTAGATTTATACGCGAAGGCGGGCAGAGTCGAAGATGAAAGACGATATTTTCAGCGATTGCCGACACCAAAATGAGGGCGGTTACCACATAGACGTAGCCTTTGGGTCGAGGGAATTCCTCTCGTATTATTTCCCAATTGTCCACGAGGTCACATAATTTGGGATATTTTCGACAAAAGTAAGTGTAGCTATAAACGTAAAAAAACAAAACAAAGGATTTCAATTAGAAGCGTTGGACTGATATGAAAGAGACAAGTGTCTCAAAAGCCTACAAAAATTTGCTGGCATTACCTATAGCATTTAACATAAAGGATTGTATAAAAATTTCATTAACACTAAATACTACATAAGTACATAGCCTGTAAATAAAATATCATTATTTCCCATATTATATTAAAACTTACATGAGTAGCCCATTAATATAAAACCAGGGGTTGCCCAAAGCAGCAGCGAAGTCATGGGGCGTTTTCCGTTGGTGTCGAGTCATTAACATGGCCGCAATTTCAATGATGCTGTTCATTAATAGGATGAGTATTATTAATCCGCTTATTATCCTCGAAGCAACACGCATCCTGGATTTATAATTATATAATGATTATAACTTAGAATTTTCCTGAAAAATCACTGCAAAATGTCAAACCACGTAAATATTTATAGATATACTAATATACACATATATGTATTAGCTAATAATTCTTCAGAAATGCCAATTTAATCCCGGAATAATTACGTGCCTGCGACTCCCCACCGGAATTAATCCAATGAATTTCCCGAAGATCAAAATTGGCCTCAAAGATTTCTGGAAACAATTCTGGAAGCCTTCCGAAAGAATTTCATTTTTTGGTATCCCGCCCAACTCCATCATGGCCAGGGATTCTTGAGCAACAGCCAGTTTTTTCTCATCCAACACCGCATCGTCCGTCACCATTATCCTGGTTTCCTTGGTTCAGTTCACTGCATAGTACAAAGAGAGACAGACGTGTACGATACACAAATGGGTGTGTGAGCCACTCAATCGCTAACCTAATTCATACTTTTGACGTTGACAAGGAACTTTGCAAAGCAAATAATCTGTTAAGTGACTTTAATCGGCTCTAATAGCCTTTAATCGACCCTATAATCGTACCATTTCTCTGTCTACACTATTAAGTATATGGTACATAATATAAGAGAATGTTTTTGTATATAAACTGCGTAAAAATCTATAATAATAATTAATCTGTCGTACCTCCAGTTTCGAGCAATTTTGGTATTTCAACACAGTTTGACAATATTGACGCAGTTTTGCTGAAACATTGAATTTAAAAAAAAAAAAAGAATACAATTTTGCTGCATATATCGTTATGTCTGTAGCTCATACGCAGAAAGCGTTTCGGCTGAATGGGAATTGTTATCAATTGGCAAAGCGCCTTTTTGTGTAGTAAATGCCCGGATTTATACATACAAAAGGACGATGAATTGACATTGGACTGTATATCTCATTGCTTTTGTCCTAATTATTTTTCGTGCACGCGCGGAATTATCCATCCCCTCCCATTTGTTTGCCTTATTCTTAGTCGTTTAACAAAAATTCTTCTGCGTTTTAAAACTTACTGAAAGTATAAGTTGTTCAAAACAAGTGATACGTAATTTATTTTCGGAGGCAAGGAGTTATTTTCGGGATTCAAGCTATTATGTATTATAATGGGAAAAAATATTTCGCGTGACACATCTTTTGAAAAATGCTGTTTTCTCCCTAAAAGTACATACATGCCATTGTCCGAATTTGGTTGCATGCGTTGGAATCCTTTTGTCATTTATTCACTATTTTAAAAGCTTCGTAAGGTATAAATGTCGGTATACAAGAATAGGATTAAGGTATTATGGTAAGAATAATAAGAATAAGAAAAGCCACAAATAAAACTTTTCTCAATGTTGATAATAGCGGCCCTTGGTCTTGTTTGTTTACGGAAATTCACTCACGCACTGTACTTGTTTGGCTGACGCAGGCACAAAATGGAGAAAAACATTGTCAATATATTTACGGAGAAACCAAGACACAAGATTTTGAATAATTTAGAATTAATTTTTAGCTCAATTTTCGCAGAAATATGCATATTATTGCCTATGTCTGGCCTTTTTGATGCTGCGTGGGACGACTAAAAGCGCATGTTGTGTTATATTTCAACTTGTTTATTAATTGAACGTACATTTCGATAAAATACGCAGATCACGCAAGTACAAGTCTATTCATGAATTGTTTTTGCGTAAACAAAACCAAATTTCCTCACACTTACACGTACATTCGTTCTCTTCCGGGCGTGTATGTAATTAATCCATACAATCCATGCGGCCGAGAAATGTATCTTGAAAAAAATTCACCGTTGTAAAGAAAACAAATGGTAAGGTATTACGATTTGATAGTAATACAATAATAATAAGATAATACGGATATTTGTTATGGCGGTGTATAGCATTTATTAAAAAAATCACTCGTGCACAAATTGGATGTAAATATTATTTCCCGTCACCCGTTTGAAACTTTTGAAGCAGGACCACTTCGAAAGTGAATACAACTCCCACGAGGGATAAGAGAAAGCGCTTGGTAATGAAGAAGCACTTGAGTCCTGAGAGTCCAATGTGAGCTGATTGAACCATACCTTCGAGCCGATAAATCTGTCACGCAAAAATTTAATTAAAAATGACGCATTTATGACTATAATAAAGGCAAATGTCGGGAAGAAAATTAAGCCACGCCCTAATTTAATGATCTTACGCAAGGCCTTACATCAAGCGAGTAGAGCTCCGGAGGACATTCCCGGGTGAGGCAGAGGACATCCATGGCAGCTTCATTAATTTTGGCGGCCGTGACTGACACCAAGCCCACGCGGAGAACCAAGTGGAAGGAGGACCAAATGGAGTACAATGACTCTACTAATGTGTTATTGTTGGATGGTGTGAGCCAAAGATTGAGCTGTGGAAGGAATAATTTATATGTATAGATACATAAACGGAATTTCCGCACATTTTTGACAGGTATTGAGCCGTACATGACAATTCATTAGTTATCAAAACCGAATAGATTTGCCTTACATGCATGCACATGGCGAACATATTAATGGCGTACGAAATGAAAATCAAGGGCGAGAGGAAGCTCTCGAACTTCATGAGTTGCCTTAAGGCCACGTCGTATTGTCCCCTTATGTGTGGCCACAGCTCTGGAGTGACTAAATAAATATAAATTATAGGATTTTATTATAAAAATTATAAAATCAAAAGAAATTTTGAACGTGTCATTTTTTTCGAATTTTTTCATTTCAGATTTAGATTTTTTCGGTATACCTTTTTGCTCGGCAATACTTTTGAACTGGTGATACAGGCCCCGACTCAATGCAATGATGAGGACATCCATGAAATTCCACACGTAAACTGCCAGCTTATTGGTGATAATTAGGAATACGGCCGTCAGTTTGTGCACAGGGATCAGATTCGGCCAGGCCTGATGCATGGCGTAATAAGTGCACTTGAGGAAGTCGTAGTCTTTTTCGTCTGTGATAATAACAGAAGTTAACCTGTGCGCTTAACGCTGTGACAAATTTTTTGAATTTTTTCTGCATTTTCTATAAATGTGCAAAAATAAATGTATGTACACATCAATCATTATTTGTGAATCATGATGTACCTCGAGGAGGACAAAGCTTGACATGGTAGACCATATTCTCCGTCACGGCCGAGAAGAGAATGACGAAGGAGGCGAGGTAAACATACGTGTTGGGCATGACATATTCCTTCCTGGCTTGAGTCCAACCTCGGATAATATCCATTAACTGCTCCGAGTTCCGAAACATGTAGATATATCTGAATTTAAACAGACAAAGTTATGTCATTTATTTTCAAATGCGTAACGTTGCCCGATAATTATTTCGTTAATGTAAGAATGTCTCTAATATACTAAAACATCTATAATAAAATACATGAATTGGAATTTTTTGTTTTTAGCCCAGGGTTTTTATTATGTAGCGTGTGGCAAGAACTTGCTTTAGTGAGAAATTTTTTATATAATATGATTTTATGTGTGTAAATAAATTAAGATTGCAACTTACATAGTTAAGCCATTGACGTAAAATAGAAAAGCTCCAACGGACGCGGCAAAGTCAAAGGGAGATTTACGCTCCGTTTTATCCCGTGCCACACCAATGGTTTCCACGACGACATTGACACTGAGAATGAGAATGACCACGGCATTTAACCTGAAAAGTCACCACAAATAGCTAGCGTCGTTCACGTTAATGCAATTTCTGCCAGAGAACTTTTTAAGTTAAAATAAAATTTATTGTGCCAGATCAATATATTTATTATCCGCTAAAATAACTTCTGTCATTTCAATATTTACATATTATGTTAATCTAAGTTTTGCCTTAGCAATATATTTAATGTTATTAAAACAAACGTTTTCATGCGGTAATACATATTTTACGGTAATAGAAAATCCTGCGTACTCAAAACCGTATGTAAAAACGTTAATACATATATATAAAAATTTTAACTTTATCTGTGACGCAACTCTTGCCATACAATGGAGTCTCTATATAACAACTCTGATGGGAAGGGCAAAAATTATTGTTATAGGGAAATGTTGTTATATAGAACATTTAATATGCACTTTGCATGTACGAGGGGCTGAAAAAATAATGTTGTTACAGAGACTTGTTATATAGAGACTCCACTGTAGCACTAAATTTCCTGCTGAAACAAATTTTGGTGTATCTGTGCTTCATGCTACTGCAAATTACATAAAGCTATTTGCTATTAATTGAAATTTTGCTATAAAAATTCAACTTTCGAATTAATTAACGCAAATTTATCAAAATGTTTTCATGTTAGTGCAAATACAGATAAATAGATACTGGTAATTCTCCCATTGTTAATAATTTAAAGGCAAAAAGTAAGCTAGAACTTGCCTAAATTTTGGAGTTGGAGGAATTGCCCCGATGATCTTTCCGAACCATAAAACTGGCAGCAAGGATTTTCTTAATGAATCACAATAGCACGGGTCCTTTTCTTTTCTCTCTCGACTCTCACAATCCCCCGGTTGCTGGGAATATTTGGTCGCTTCCACCGAAGGGACCCCAAAAGGGGTCATCTTCCCGCCCTCAATGTCAGCGTGATTGTTGTTCTTTACCCGAAACACCTGAAACATCGTGCCACTAGACTGGAGCACAGATTCTAGGAACACTTGCCAGTGCTTATAGCGCATTTCTCCATGATCCAAGCTCTTTGTCCGGGATTCTCTAGGAGATATACTATGAGAGTATAAAGGAATAGCTCCTTTATCATGAAGCTCTTTTATTGCAACGTGCGTGTTGAGACTCTTTTTCCTCTGCATCATTTTCGCTATACCTTATTTGTCCTCCAATAACAAACTATTCCGTCGTCTCCGCTTCTAAAGGGCAACAACAACGATGTAATTGAGTCCCTCTCGGCATGCACTCACCTCAGCAATGACAACAATGCAATCTAAATCCGGATGAAATAAAATATTTGTCGTCCTAAATTATTCACAAGCTCAAAGAAAAGGTTGTGAAGCCTGTCGTTTTATTCTCGACGCAAAAAAAGATTGCCAAAATGGGAAGGACATAAAATTTTCACACGAAAAACGTAGGTTTTCTTACACACACATGAACCCGTGCTGGTGCAGGCTGGACAGTTGAATTAATAGTGGCGAATGTCACAAAACTCGGTCGTATTTCTTCCACGCTTTTCCTTTCTTCGGAATTCTTTTATGTCATTGACAGGTAAACATTGGTGATGACGTTGCCCAAACATTGTTGTTTGGTGGTTTACCCAGCATTTATTAATCTTTCCATTGTGTGGCCATCCGAGAAACTGTTTCGTGGGAGGGAACAATGTTTAAGAAAGTATATACATATGATTTTGAGACTCGTGCTTGTAATGGCGATGCAAAATCAATTGTATAGCGTCGGTGAAAAATCATATGTAGCCATCTCCACCGAGCGCTAGTTCACGTTTTCCTTATTTACTTGAGTCAATTTAATAAGCTTTATTCACTTTCACTAATGACAATAATGGAATAATGAAAACAGTTATACATTGGAGTCTCTTTATAACAACTTTTCTATACAACAACATAATTTTTTCCGCCCTTCGTACATGCGGTGGAGTCTCTACATAACAGCACCCCTTGTAACATCATAACGTCATGAAATTCGCAGCACCTTTTGCATTGAATACATAATAATTGCTTTCTATATAACAGCATTCCTTTTATATAACAGCAAAATTTTAGGTTCCCTCGGATGCTGTTGCAGAGAGTCTCCACTGTATAAGCTACACATTTTATGTTCTATATAACAGCTTTTCTCTGTAACAATATTTTTCGCCCTTCCCTTTAGAGTTGTTACATGGAGACTCCACTGTACAGGTAGCCAACCGCCAGAGGGCTCTGCGAAATAATCGTTGCATGGACAGAATTATGCTATAAAGTAGCTTGAAACCATTATAGCCCAAGTCAAACTTTGTGACACTTCATTGTTATAGAGAAAAGCTCCATTATCGCAAGCCATTTAGGGGATACTTGGACGCCACCTGAAAGCCAATACCGTTAAAGGGAATTTCGTTATAGGGAAGCTTGTTATAAAGAGTATCGATATCATATAATAAACATACGGAAAATACAAAAGTTCCAACCAATCTTGTGAAAATCATTCAATCGCTCAATTAATAATAATTTTTACCCTCTGTTTATTGTTAATCTTATTGAGAGCTTCCAAAGTATGATTCGCACTTATTTGCTCAGCTTATTTAAGCAGGTTGGTTCACGGGGAAATCACGTGTAAATTCCTGGAGCGTCACTTCCTGCCTTCGTGGGGGATTGAACGCACGAGGTAATATTTGAATTAGGGGAAATTGAAATGCAAATTTTTCCACCAGTGGACGGACAATGGATTTGTTCACAAAATTGCTGACGTCGGTCTGTAGCATGAAGGTGCGCATCAGGATCTAACTTACCCAATAATTTATTATATAACTCCATTTGTAAATTGGTGCGCACACATATGCATACATGTACGCTGTTGGCACAATTAAGTTTTATGTAAAATCAATTGACGTCTATTTAATGAATGTACATACATTACATATATATAACAAATCTTCACACTTTGCAAGCCCTTTAAAATTAGTTTTTGCAAATACGTCTGTATTTTGTAACTGTCTGTGTCTGTGTATAGTGGGCTGGAATTTTGATTTGCGCCAAAGTTTAAAATTTTACTTGCATAAGTAGTAAGTTAATCAAGGACGAATTTCTCTTACTGTGCCAGCATTTTCCTTCTACATAACAAGATTAATGCCAATATGAAAAATTCAACATGAACGCTTTTTCAATAAAAGCATTTGACCTTTACAATCGCCATTATATTAACCCCATTAATATTAATGTTTTTCATATAACAGCAAATGAACTATACAAAAGCCGCACTTTATACCTTTTTCCACAAAAATACAACATTTTAGCAAAAACGTAAATTTTGTTGTAAATAATGTAATTATATCAAAATCGTAACTAGAATTAGTCTTGATTCAGAAATATATTTTTTACTCAGTTACAACACAATTTCATGCGCAGATAGTGTCCTGTTAAAATGAAAGTCTCCTTTAATTGCATCTACAGTTGAGACTCTATACAGCAACTCTGAAGGGAATGGTAAAAAATTTGTTACAGGGAAAAGTTGTTATATAGTATATAAAATATGCATTTTACAATGCGAAGGGCGGAAAAAAAATTGTTGTTACAGAGAAATGTTTTTATAAACAGACTTGTTATAGGGAGACTCCTATGTGATATGCAAAAGTAATAGATATACATACATATATACAAACAATAACACAAAACGAATATGTATATTTCTACCAATTAATTAAGCTTTAATACAGCAATCAAATTTTACGTTCGTGGATACACATGATTTCGAACTAACTCCAATCAAATGGACGAATTACATATCTACAGTCGACTCTCTCTATAACAGTCCCCTGTATAACAGTTATAACAGCAGCAAAAAATGCTCCCATCAAAAACTTTCTCCATTTGTTAACATAGAAATGTGTGTTCTCTATAACAGTTTTTAGCTATAACAAGCGAAATTTGATGCTTTATAGGGTGCTGTTATAGCGAGAGTCGACTGCATAATGAATTTAAAATTTTGAATCCGCCAACAATAAGTCTTCCGATTGCGGTCACCAGCAGTAGCAGAGGTCAGGGCGGCACTGGTAATATGTGAATCGGCTCCAATAGCAAACGGCCGAACAGTCCACGTCATTATATCCCCCACAATACCCACCCGAACCGAAGGCTGCCGAAGTCATTGACAGGAAATTAAATCAGACTTTTTTTTGCAAGAAATTTATATAAATTCGATTTTTTGAATAGAATTCATGAGCAACAACTACTTGAACAATTTTTTTATACTTAATTGAGTTGAACCTTAGTTAAAAAATACTTACCTTGCCTCTTCGCCCGGGCTAATGTCGACGATTCCACTGCTGCCAGCGTCTGGTGTGAAAGTAAATAAAAAACAATTTCAATGGATGTGACCTGTTTCTCATATTTATTATGAGAAAATGATACCTGAATAAGACTTACCAGTGCCAAACAAACTGCAAGAAGTAGGACAAACCGCATTTTTGTAGGCAAAAAGTGAGAAAATGAAAACCAAATAAGAACACGCAAAACTACAAGTAAGTCACCGTCTGTGTCTGCGTCTGTAATGGTGGAAAGACCGGACTTGCACAATTTTTAAGGGGGAAAATCTCTGCACAAGTGCAAAAAGGGTACATTTTGGGATAAAATCTTTTTTTTTTAAATATCCTGAACTCACTGGAAATCCTATTGATTCAGCTGTTGGAAACTCTCATGCATTCTTCCCAAGGGATATTGTTATGAAAATTTTGCACACCCTAGCGATTCTCAAGGGCAACTTGATACTCAGATTTCCTTCTGTATTAGCATATTTTAGGTTTAAAACGGTTCAAGTCCTTTTTCAAAATGGATTTCCTTCAAGTTTTCGTAAAATGAATCCACTCCTTTTTTTTTACTCTGTTTGAGAGGATAAATAAAGGATACTTTTTTTTAAAATCCCGTGAACATTTTCTCCATTTAAAAATGTTATGAATACATTATGAAGGAAAAAGCTCTCGTGAAAATTTTAATAGATGGACTTAAACCATTGTGGACCTACAGCTGTGAGTAAGAACAGTACAGATTATTTAATTGTGAAAGCGAGAAATTAGAATTTGATTAGTCGGATTAACGTCATGCATGGAAAATGTAGACGGGGCTGAATGGTAAGAATTGCCAACAAATTTTTCCACTGTTAATGGACCTTTCAATGGGAATGCCATACATCTGAATAACAGGTGGGATATTGACAAAAAACGCGGAAACACCTTTTCTGTCTACATTTTATAATCACTTCTATTATTATTTTTGTTTTCAAATTCATACACTTGCTAGGTAAAACATGTTATGTATTATGATTATCATGTATACATTCTATGACGGCATGTCGGTATCAATATGAGGACCTTGAGATGAACTAGATCTAGCGATTTCACAAGTCGATTTAATTAAATTGTATTATGTATTGATTTATTATGGGAAATTTTTCATCTGTTTGTCTTCTGAACGCAAGAGCACAAAATGTTCGTACTCATTTTTTCCGAAAGCCTGCTTTTCTAACATTCTAAATTCTAACTAAAACTAACTAAAATACTATTTCTCTACCCCTTGTTATACAAGCGTTATGCATACGTACCTATGCAGAAATACCGGGATCAGTTTATTCTAAAAATACGGTATTCAGGGGAGTCTCTCTATAACAAGTCTCGTAATAGTTACATTTCCATATAACAACATTATCTTTGCCGCCCTTCGTACATATACGCATTTTATGCTTTATGTAGCAACATTTCCCAGTAACAATATTTCTTCTTCTTCCCTGTAACGTTGTTATAATGAGACTCCGCTGTATTTGCATGCGCTCCGCATTTGGTGCAAGCTGTACATGCAAGAATTAAAAATTTTGATAAAGATGGATGGACATAAACCACCAGAATTTCCTAGAAACAAATTTTCGAAATCATTTCAGGAGTAATTGAAAGTACCGTGGTTCGTAGCTCGTAGCTTCATAGTTCGTAGCTCGCGCATCGTTTGCTAAACCGTTATAGTGAGAATTGACTGTGGAAATTCGAATCTTGGGAGCAATTTTAGTCTGGAAGAGAAGATGCGACTGTACTGCCTCCTCCATCTCTCGGTAGATCGGGTGAATCACGTGTACACTCGCTTGTGTTTGCCGGCCGCGAAGTTCCTCATGATGTGTTGGGTAGTGCTCTGTACGTACGGGGCCATTAGGATGCATGGAACGCAGGCGGTGTCAATGGCGTTTTTGGGCGCCTGCAGCGCTACTTTTCTCTTTGTTTTGATCCGCATCTTGGTCGAGGTTCATTGTAGAAGCTCCAAAGTTCGGCGGAGCTGAATTCGCCGGTATGGACGGTGTGGGAAGTCCGAGTCGATGGTTTAACAAGAGAACGGTCGCTTTGAGGGATTTGAACATCTTTGGGATGCAAATGTATGACGTGGATAAGGAAATCATACTCACCATGTTGGACATCGTGATTAACCAGTGCGTTACGATTTTGATGGTTGGTTGATACCAATTTCATTTAACATTTGTGTAACAAAACATTTATAAAGCTAGACCTCTATCCGAACTTTTCTACTTGAATTTTGCTTCAAGATTTAATCATTGCTGTTGCTGCCGAGCTTATGTGCTTTCAAACTAGAATAATATTAATATCCTAATACAGTGAAGTCTCTCTATAACAAGTGTCTTTATAACAACATTTCTCTGTAACAACATAATTTTTAAAGCCCCTCGTACATGTGAGGTGCATATTTAATGCTCTATGTAACAACTTTTCCCTATAACAACATTTTTCGTCCTTCCCTTTAGAGTTGTTATATAGAGACTCCACTGTAGGTTAAATTTGGTTTTCGCTTTAACAATGAACAAAAAAACAAAAAACTATTGCACTGTACAGTGGTCTCTCGCTATAACAACCATGAAGGGAAGGGCACAAATGGTTGTTATATGGAAAAGTTATTTTATGGAGCATTTAATATGTACACAACATATACGAAAGGCTGAAAAATAAAGTTGTTACCGAGTAAAAGTTGTTATAAGGAGAGTTGTTATAGGGAGAGTCCTGTGTATATGCTTAAGGTATTTGCGTTTTCCCTATAATAAAAGTAAGCTATTTCTAAAAAGTTTGGTCTCATAATCGAATAATTGTATTGGTGTTTTGGAATGCTAATGAGGTAATAACTAAAAAATCATGACGCGGAAATACTCTCGCTGTAACAACCCTGAAGGGCAAGAATGGTTGTTATATGGAAAAGTTGTTTTATGTATGCCTATATGAAATAACACTACCTATATGGAAAAATGAAGTTGTTATAAGGAGTCTTGTTATGGAGAGAATGAGAGAGTCTACTGTATGCACAATATGACATTTACAGTGGAGTCTCTCTATAAAAAGTTTCTTTATAACAACATCTCTCTGTAACAACAATATTTTTCCTGCCCTTCGTACATGTAAGGTGCATATTGAAAGTTCTTTATAACGACTGTTCCTTGTAACAACATTTTTTACCCTTCCCTTCAGTGTTGTTATATAGAGACTCCACGTATTTTTATTTTTAAAAGTACATTTCCATCGTGAATTTATTGCATAATCTCTGTAGTATAGCATAGCCGAGCTTGATAGCGTTTAACAATATTGGTAAATATATCGTCGTTTAAGTATCAAAACTGACCAAGTCATATTAATTCTTATGTAATGTACGATAGTCAGTTTTGACACTTCAACGTCGATATTGTATTATATCATATTTATTTATTCTTATTAACTAAAACGCACCTTAATTCTTGTCTCAAGCTGTTTTATCCTTCACAAAAATACTTTAGACATTTCAGATATAGTTTTCCTGTGACTAAAATAAAATTACCCGCGTGTACAAAATAAGCGACAGGAAATGTTTGTGCCAGAAAGCTGTCAAGTACTTGTATCCGCTCCCTTGTATATACCTCCAAGCATAATGGGCGGCAATTTGTTGCTACTCCCACCCAACAGACAGATATGGAAATGACCGACGCGAGAAACAATTCACCGCGATGAATGGCTGCGAGACTTAGCTGCTGTAATTTTAATTAGGAGCTAGTAAATACCAATTTAAATCACAACTAAATGTTACTTGTAATTAGCAAAAAAAAAGCAATGAAAACTCATTTGTGTTTGATCAGAAATCATTGGGGGATTCGCATGGAAAGCACAAGTATACAGTGACAGAAAATGCTCCCCTCAAAAACTTTCTCCAATTGTAACATAGAAATTCGTGTTCTCTACACCGGTTTTTCGTTTAACGTGGAAAATTTACTGATTTTAGGGGAGCCGTTATAGAGAGAGTCGACTGTACGCGTTCAAATGTCAAAATCCTAAAAAATAATAATGTTTAAAATAAATGCCATTGCTTGTCTTTTCTTTTTCCACCAATGTGGCATGCAACGATAATGGTACCATAGATTATAGAAAACCTTGCAATCATATTGTCACATCGGTTGATTTATAGCTTCTAAATTTCCACTTTTCCTCCACGTGTGCTAGCCGATTGGCCGGACAGAGCCACTTCAGTAAACTTTCACCAACTACTATCGTGCGAATTGTAGCTACTCCCAGTTTTCACAATGCTCCTATTGACTTTCACATTTTATTTTTTTATCGGGAAAGCAATTACAGTCGACTCTCTTTATAACGGTCCCCTTTATAACAGTACTCTATGACAGCAGCAAAAAATGCTCCCCTCAAAAACTTTCTCCAATTTTTAACATAGAAATGTCTGGTCTCTAAAGCAGTTTTTCGCTATGACAAGCGAAATTTGATGCTTTATAGGGTGCTGTTATCATAGAGAGTCGACTGTATGTTATTGTGATTATAGCATGAAAATATTATTTATCCCGAATTCTAAATTACAACAAATTTAAAGTAAAATGTTGTCAAATTGAAAACAATGTTTCACCATTGAATTTAGATAAACAATAAAGAATAACTACTAATATTAGTATATACTAATATTACTACTAATCTCTTAACAATCACATTTCTCATGCTTTTTGCAATGGAGCTGATATTTGTATGGGCAGTCAGCATTGGACATGTGATCCCCAGCAAAATTTCTGTAGCACCACGAAATACTTACCCGGTTTTACAGGTCCCGGATTGTCCCGTGCAAATCATTCTCCGCACAGGATTCTTTAACGCGCAAGAAACGTCAGATCTGCTGGATTACGCCGGTAGAATGAAATCCGGGCCCATTCATCTAGTCACCCCCAATTTGTTAGGCGTTCATCGAAAAACAGCCAAGAAAAGGCATTTCAAGATGATTTTCAGCAGGAAATATCGACATTTCCTCATTACCATTTTCGCGCCGAGTCTTCAATTCACCGTACCATTCCCAGATAGTATATACACGTGGCATATTTTCAGCTTACGTTGTCCGGATGCGCCTGCAAAACCCAGAGGTGATCCTTGTACTGCGTCGGGATTGGGAATTTCAATCTGAATTGTTCTACGACTATTATCTTTCGGAAGTGAATGCATTATTTCTATTTGCCTTTCGCTGTACATCCACGATATTTCGTCTGGATCTACCCGCGCTGGCAGTGCAAGAGCCAAATTTTTTGAGGCAATATCATTCCAAGTTTGACCCCAACAATGTAGGCATGGATTCCACTTTTCTGGGAGGAACGGTAAACATGCCAGACAGATTCTCGCCGTGGAACTACCCAGAATTAAAAGCGGTCGGGATGCTGTCAACGTATTTGAATTTTACACTTCACCAGGCAAACTCCCGTTTAAAGTGCAAGAAATCTATTCCTCGGCTCATTGGCCGCTTCCGAGTAAAAACGCCGCTGGTCAACCAAAAAGTGTTCATTCCGCCTATTGGTGATGCCAATTCTTGTACTTCGTACCAGCTCCTTCCACTTCCGTCCGAGAAAATGAATATCGAACTTACGGTCGTCACTGACACGGACATGCAGCCTACAGCTCCAATTCATCTGATGGACTGGAGATGCTGGACGTTTTTTGGTATATCAATTATATGGGTAATTTTGGTCCTGATTTTGGTTGGTAAATGGGAAAGCAACAGGTGGTCCGAATTTTGGGATTCTGGGACATTGTCGGGGATATTTGGACCAATAATCGACCAATTCTTTTGGCCGCCACTCAAAGGTCTGGGAAAGAAAGCAGCAATATTTGCCTCATGGGCTATTTTCCTTCTCTTTCTTAGTACGTACCTCAAAGGAGAACTTCCCTCGTTCTTATATATATTTGAATAAACCGCCGCCGTTGCCCACAACTCTGCAGGAGCTTGCGGAAATCCCAGGAAATATTTACGCTACAGGATGGGTAACGAGAATTTCGGCTAATCGCTCTCTAAACGCTAATAGTTTGTCTCCAGAATTCGGGGGAAACTAGTTATTTCAAGAAACTGCAGAGGAAGATTGTTGCTCCGCGCAATTATGAAAACATCCTTTTGCAAGTCTGGCTGGAAACAATTGGGCCGAGGAAAGGTATGTCTGGAGTATACAATTCCTATATGCTCGGTGCAAGGGACAATTCCTGGTTTTTAAGCATGACGATTCCAGACAAACAACTTCGCTTCATTCGTCGACAGGCCTTTTCACGATTTTCTAGTATACATTATCCGATAGTGACTAAAAACTTCTTTGGCGCTGCATTTAAACGGAATATGGAGAAACTTGCTGGATCAGGATGCATCGCATTATTGGAACGTGAAGCCGGTGTTATCCAGCGGCAAAAACTACTTTTAAATTTTGTTCACTATTTGAATACCAAGTGTCGGGAAAACTCCAAGAGCGTTTACTACAACCAGACGTCATTGGATAAATTTTGCAAATTTCATCGAGGACGAATTGTCCATTACAAAAGTTATGCACTGGCACTGTCCCTGGGATCAATTCATTCCTTCATAGTAGACCCTATCTCATTGCGGGAGCTGTGCCTGGCGTTTAGGGTGTATGCTTTTGGATTGGCGATGAGCCTTGCTGTGCTAGTCATCGTTAAAATTGCTTCCGTGTGCTTAGCAAAATTAAATTTCGTTAAGGAACGCTAGCATTCTTTCATGAGTTATAGTATTGTAATATCCTGTGCAGTCCTTGTCTTACTTTGGCTTATATGAGTACACACATGAACTTGTTACCAAGTAATACATAAAATTATTAAAATGACTTAATTTAAGGTTTGGAATTATTAGTTTTAAATTATTACTGTCGCAAAGGATCATTAAAAAATCATTATAAAGCGCATTAAATAATGCGACCATAATGTAATGCACAATGAAAT
>JAQGBT010002101.1:0-26240 GCA_034698585.1 Disparrhopalites patrizii
TCTCTTTTTCTTCCTTTTGCAAATTTTGTCTCTCCATATTTCTTTCTCTTTTTCTTCCTTTTGCAAATTTTGTCTCTGCATATTTCTTTCTCTTTTTCTTCCTTTTGCAAATTTTGTCTCTCCATATTTCTTTCTCTTTTTCTTCCTTCTGCAAATTTTGTCTCTCCATATTTCTTTCTCTTTTTCTTCCTTTTGCAAATTTTGTCTCTCCATATTTCTTTCTCTTTTTCTTCCTTTTGCAAATTTTGTCTCTCCATATTTCTTTCTCTTTTTCTTCCTTTTGCAAATTTTGTCTCTCCATATTTCTTTTTCTTCCTTTTGCAAATTTTTTCTCTCTATATTTCTTTCTCTTTATTTTTTCTTTCTCCTCATTTCTTTTTCTTTTCTTTCTGGTTTGTTCCCCAATTTCTTTCTCCTTTCCTCTTGTGCTTTCTCCACATTTTCCCGTTCCCCCTCTCTTTATCGGCGTAAAAGTCTCTGTTTCTCTTCTACGTCCGCCTCCCCTATCAGTATTGTTAACACATTCCCCCTGATTTGGCATTCATTTCGTTTTGAATCCTGTTTTTTGTCTCATTTAGTACTTCTTTTGTTTTTGCATGTAAACTCTGCACTATTTCCCTCATTTCCTATCACTGTATTTACCTTGGGTGTACATCCCCCACTTATGATTTCGCGGTCTCAATATTTGATTCTATAGTTGTCCTCCAGTTTCCCCTTTTTCTATTTGATTTATTCCCTATTTACGTACCTTGCTGGAAAATTGTCCCCAGAATTTCCTTTGAAGACGACATTCTCCAAGAAAAAAGCACGGGCCTTGGATTTGTAATACTTCCAAGTGTATTTACTCCTTGTTTGTTACAGCATGGAGCCTAAATAGGTTTCCCACCCTTTTCTCGCATGTTCCATTCCACCCCGGCTGGAGTCTTTGGGGACTGGAGAAATAATAGGAGCATATGTGGACCTACATTCGTACTTCATCCTCTCCTCCAGGACAAGGTCAAGAGAGGATGTGTGTGCGTGTTGTCATGCTCATCGATACAACGAAGGGGAATGTCTCCACGTAGAGCCAACATACACGGAGGAATGTGTCGTGGTCAAGACAATGTCAGTTACTGGAGAAAGATTTTTTTTTCCAAGTCAAGACTCCCATAAGGAAACTCACCAAAAGGACTCTTGAGGTCTATCTTTATACTTATATATTTTAGTATGGGAGGACGCTCTTTCCCTTTTGGTAGGAGCTATTTATTGGACAAGAAAGGGGAAGATAGATAGTCCCTTTTGAGGGAATTCTCAACACAGCTGGTCTCTTCTATTAGGGCTTCTATAGGTAGTTTTCCGGGTATATTTCAACCCTTTTTCTCCATGCATTTCTCTCGTATACGTACAGTATGCAGGTACGTATTTGTTTGATGGATATGTGTGTACACAGTAAATATCTGGAGCAAATAATAATTGCGGGGTTGTATCACAAAATTCATGACGGACAATTCCGTAATACGTCTATATGGATTGTGAAGAAAGGTTCTTAAGAAATATCCATGTTATTATAGATACGTTTACGCTGAAATTGCAGCCATACTCACACATATGGTGGTATGTTGGGAATTTGGGGGAAAGTGCACTTTCTCCAGATACTTGCACATTGCTGGGGGCTCGGAAATGTGCATTCCCTTTGGCTGTATCTGATAAGGCCCTGAGGTAGTTGGTTTGCTAATGGTAATAATAGTGATAGCCACCGAGGGGGAAGCCCGACCAATAGAGGTTCTATTAGGTTGTGCATGGCGGACGACCCAAAATTGGGGAATGTGAGGAACGATAAGAGAAAAACTGGGAAAGACTAGGAGATTGAGAAGAAAAAGAGAAAGAGAATGTGAGATATAATTAGGTATGAGAAATGGAGAGGCAAAAGAATGGGAACGGAATGGAGATAGAATGGATTTAAAAAGGGAACCAAAACGTAAAGAGAAAGAGTAGGGACATGGGAAAAATGCGAAAGAGATGAAAAACACGATAAGATATAGAGACAAAGAAATTGGAAGGGACAGAACAAGGAAAGAAAAGTCGAGGGGCCAAAACGAGAGAGACAAAACGAAAAAGAAGAGACCAATGAAAAGAAAAGGGGAGAAAAAAGGGATAAAGTCGAACGAGAAAAAAAACGATAAAATGAGAGTTAAAATGGAAAAAGCGACAAAAGGCAAGAGAAAGCAAATGGACAAAACGAAAAGAAAAAGAGAGAATGAAATAAAAAAGAGACAGACTGGAAAGAAAAGAGAGAAAAAGAGAGACAACGGAACAACAAAGAGACAAGCTGGAAAGAAAAAAGAAAGAAAAAGAAAGAAAATGGAATAAAAAAGAGACAAGCTGGAAAGAAAAAAGAAACAAAAAGGGAGAAAAGTTGGAAAAAAGGGAGGGACAAAATAAAATAATAAGCAAAAGAAAAAGCTGGAAAGAAGATCACAGAAATACAGATACAACGACAAAAAAAATATAAAAAAAGGAGAAAAATGAAAATAAAAGCATAAGTTGGAGCGAGACAAATTAGAAATAATTAAAGAAAAAAATTAGACATAATTAAAGAGAAAAATTAGAAATAATTAAAGAGAAAAATTGGAAATAATTAAAGAGAAAAATTAGAAATAATTAAAGAGAAAAATTAGAAATAATTAAAGAGACAAAATGTTCATAAAAATAGCGAGACAAATTAGAAATAATTAAAGAGACAAAATGTGCATAAAAATAGCGAGACAAATTAGAAATAAAGAGATAGAGAGACAAATTGGAAAGCAAACGAGAGTCAAAACGGGCACAGAAAGAAAGAGAGAAAGACAAAGTGCCAAGAGAAATAGATAGATCAAAGAGAGACAAAGAGAATAGCGAAAAAGGAGAAAGTGACAAAAAAAGAGACGGAGAAACGAGAGAGGGACAAGGAAAGACAAAAATAGGAAAAAAATGCGAGAAAATGTAGGTTTTATCGATTTTACAGTTGTTATGGGTAATGTGTGCCTCCGTGTGTTCAACGTAAAGTGTCATGATTTCTTTTTTCCTTCCTTTTTTTTGTGAAAGAATGGATTATGGCTACCTTTCTCTATCCAGATACATACACATATCTCCCCAGGAAAAGGTGTGTGTCTCTGTCTACTCACACATCTCTAATGGGGTTTGCGTGTGCTTGGTACCTTCCTTTATGTTTGAGGTTTCTTCACTCCAAAAAAAACTAAAGAATCCACTATTCTACAGGATATACTAAAACCAGGACCACAAAGGGGAAAATCCCGGTAGTTGGTGTTCATAGTAGTACGCATATGTACATACATAAGTATGTATGTAAGGATATATGCTACAAGATTTTTTTTCTCAGTACAACGTAATTTCGGGGCTGTAGAGGGGATTTTTATGGGCTATACTCCGACTACCGGCCAGATATACCCGGCCGTGGTTATGGAGTCACCGGAGATGTTTAATGTGCGGGGGCAAAGAAGGGGAAGTTCTTAAATCTTATATCGACTGCGGGGGAAGAGGAACCCTAGAAAATATGGAGTATTTTTTTGGGGGCTGATTTTTTTTTTAGTGGATGGTTCAAGAGGATTTTTGAAATTTGAATCTAAGAGGTGGGTTAATGTGGTGCTTCTATTTTTTATTATCTGTCTCTTTTGAACCTGTACGGATTAGACTGCCGGAGGCGAGCGATGAGGTTCGGAGGTTTTACTATTTTTACTTTCACTTGGCTACCTATAAAATATTTTGTAAGGGGAAAGTCCAGCTATTATTCTTGGGGTAAATCGCGTATGTAGAAAGTTGTGAAAATGACATTAAAGTATATTTGGTGGATGGAGAAAGGCTTTATTTAAACATTATTTATTTGGAAATATTTAAAAATAATAATCATTTAAACATTACTTCATTGGATGTATTAAAACAAAATTATTTAACACTTTTTCTTTTGATTTATTTAAAAATTACTAGCCATTTAAATACTAATTCCTTGAATTTTATTTAAAAATTACTAGTCATTTATTAAACACTATTTGTTTGAATTTTATTTAAAAATTACTAGCCATTTATTAAATACTATTTGTTTGAATTTTATTTAAAAATTACTAGCCATTTATTAAATACTGTTTGTTTGAATTTTATTTTAAACTGTCTAGTCATTAAAATACTATTTCTTTGAATTTTATTTTAAAATGTCTAGCCATTTAAAAGTTATTTCTTTGACATTTATTTATTTAGAATTAGTCATTTGAACATTATTTCTTTGACATTTATTTATTTAGCATTAGCCATTTAAACATTATTTTTCGGAAATGTATTTATTTAAAAATTAGTCATTTTAGCATTATTTATGTCAAAATTATGTCCCGGGAATATTTGTTCTAATAGAAGAGATGCTTTTATTATATTTGCATACAATGCAAGTGTAAGTAAATTGCATTTTTTTGTCTTTACCTCCCCCAATTAATGTCATTGCAATTATAATGTGAAACTTGAGAAATACGAAAAAAGAAAAACAGTTAAAAAAAAGGAAAAATAAAGTGTTTCTCCACCAAATATTGGAAGAAAAACCGTGGAAAGAATAAACCTCCCAATCACACACACGTGCCAATAAAAATAAAAGGGGCGGGAAATATTTTTTTTTGTCCAAAGCAATACATAATCCAAACGGAAAGGCACTGTCGACTGCCCATTACTAATGCGTTGGAGCCGCCAAAAGAGATCACAGAGGGAAGGGGGCAGAAAAGGGACGGAAAGAGAGACATTCCCCCACGAAAAAAAAAGGGTTGAGTGTAAAAGAAAGGAAATGTAACGTATCCCATGGAAAGTGTATTGACATGCAAAATGGCTCAACCCTCGCAAAAACTTGTTATCTGCATGATATCAAATTCTATATAATATATAAATTCAGAATTTTCTCCAATATACACATTCTCCTGTCCTTCCTCGAATCTTCCCTTTTCTCTTCGGCAGATAATTTTCCCTTCTTCCATTTTTTCTCTTTACCAATCTCCCTTTTTCCTTTTCCCCTCATTCAATCTCTCGTAAGAGAGGCATATTTTTCCTCCAAAGCTCTCTTACATTCTCTCTTTCCTTCGCCCTATTCTCGCTCTTGCTCTGGTGACTTTCTCCCTTTGCATGTCTTTTATATATGATATGCCAGTTTTTTGTCACTGTATCTCCCTGCCGGTCTTGTCATGTTGAAATATTTTATTCTATTCCCGTAAAATCAAATACAAATCATGTTGCGACATCCCACCAAGGCCTCGTCGTCTCTTCTTTTTTTTTTCACTCCCTCCCATATCTTCCAGAACTTGTTTTGTTTGCACAAAAGCCCAAACTGCGTGTGTACTAGTAATAATACATAATATTGTCATCAAACGGGAAAAGAAGGTAAAGAAGTCACAATCTCCGTCTCTCTCTCACTCTTTGTGGATCTATTTTTTCCTCTGGAACTTGTATGTACTACTTTCAAAGTGTCTAAGAAGAAATTCAATGTCTCTCTCCTTCTCCTCTCTACCAAACTCGTTTTCTTCCATGCTATGTATACGTACTTTGCCTCTTTTGCTCTCATCACAATCGACAGACACAACCAGGATGTCTCTCCTGATCGTATAGTAATAGTGGTTGGGGGAAAACAACCTACAGCAATTTGAAGAGGAGGGTGAACGGAAGGGATGACAACACCCGACAAGTTTTTTTTTTCGACAGAGTTTTCGGAAAGAAGGGAAGTGTATACGTGGAGATACATAATAATTTTTTTTGTGCCTTTCACTTCCTCCTCCCAACACTAGAAAGGTGTCATTCATTCCTATCACACAATTTTGGGGGAGGAGGCGTTGGAATCTCACCGCAATACTTGTGCTTTCACTCTCCTTTTGCTCATCGTTCCCTTTGCCCATCTCTCTCTCTCTTTTTATGTCGATTTCTCTCTCTCGTTCTCTTTCGCTCTCTGCGATTTCTCTGTTGCTCTTTGCATCGCTTTCTCTCTCTATGTTTTTGTCGTTTTGTTTCTTTGATTTTCTCTCTCACTTTCTCTCTGTATGTTTTTCTTAATTTGTTTCTTTGGCTTTCTCTCTCGCTTTCTCCCACTCGATATTTGTCGATATTTTTTGCTTGCTTTCTCTCTTCGTAGGTGTTTTTGTCAATAATTCTCTCTCGCTTTCTCTCTTTTTGTTGTTGATATTTCCCTATTACTTTCTCTCTCTATTTTGGTTGATATTTCTCTCCCACTCTAATTTTGTCGATATTTCCTTGTTTCTCTCTCTCTCTATCTGTATATATTTTTTATTGACATTTCTCTCTCTATATTTTTTATTGATATTGCTCTGTCGGTATCTCTCTCTCTCTATTTTTGTCGATAATGTTCTTTCTCTTTCTCTCACGCATTGTCTCTCTCTATTTTTGTCAATAATTCTTCTTTGCTTTCTCTCACACTTTTTCTCTCTCGTAGTTGATATTTCTCTCTCGCTACTTTTTTCTTATTTTTTTTCGATATTTCTCTTTCGCATTGTCGCTCTCTATTTTTTCAATATTTCTCTCTCGGTTTGTCACTCTCTATTTTCGTCGATATTTCCCTCTCGCTTTCTCCCTTACTTTATCTCTCTCTTTGCCAAATTTTTTCTTCCTCTCTGGCTCGCAGCCTTCCATCTTGTCGTCCTTTCCCGGCCTGCCCTAGTTGTTCCCCTCATTCTCAATTTAAACACTTCACTCAGAAACGAACAAGTAAAGAGGAAGATAAAAGAGGGAGAAAGTGGAGATTCCGGAACTTGTCCCCATCCTCATCTTTTGTTGAAGAAGATGCTCCCATGTCGAATCTCCTCCTTCCGTCTTTTCCAGAGTTGGATCATCTTCGAGTGTGTGTACGACTCGGGGTAGGCTTTGGAGTCTCTTACTCACGATACGGTTATGTGCTCCCATGTTAAAGACGAAGACGGGGGAAATAGAGAAAAAGGGGGAAATAGGAGGATTCATAAGAAACAGGATTTCCAAGAAAGGAGGTACCAGTGAGAGTTGAGGCGAGATAAAGAGAGAGAGAGAGAGACATCTGAGCAATACTGGACAGAAGCGGTCTGAGAATGAGTTTGAAAACGGAATCGGAGAGGAGAAAGGTACAAAATTAAGCCGGGAGGAAAGAGAAATAAGGAAAAGGATAGGCCTTGTGAGCCCAGTACGAAGTGAGATAGAGAGAAAGGGCTTAAAGTAGAGGATTTGCCCCTCCTGAAAAAAAAATCCGCCTCCTTTTCCCCTGTTTTCTTTGTCCCAGTGAATGGACTTTGGTCAATGCCCAAGCACTAGAAAATACTACGAAGGAAAGGATTGAAAGAGGGGAATAAAAAAAAGTCCGGATCAAAACCAACTTCGATTTTAAAAAGATCAACCCTATGAATCCTTTTTTCTTTAGTCCTTTAAAACCATGAGAAGAGTTCAAGGGGAAAAAAGCTATCATATCTTTGCTGCCATGGTTTTGTTTTCTTATGATGGAGAAGATACATCATAGAAAATCCGGACTTTTTTCTCTTTTTCTTAAATTCGTCTTCCAAAATCCGAAATCTCTTCCTTTTTTCCATCCATGAACCTCAGTGGAAGTGGAGGGGAAGGAGGGATTTATGGGCTTATCAAAACCTATTTTTCTTCGTATTTTGATATAAGGAAGAATTTTGATATTAAGCGTCTTACGAGTGCTGGACTGTCCTTCAAAAGGGAGAAGAGTGGGGATTTTGACCTGGATGATATTGACCCGGGTTATTTACAAAACTATCCCGTTTTTAGATTGTCATATGGAGCTTTCGGGGCGATATGATTTGGTTTGGACTTATCCAATGCTTGTCGCTGACCAGTGAATATGTCAGAATTATTTTTTTCTGCTGAAGGCACATCTTTTATGCAAATTGGTCTAGAATGAAAAATGGTTTCAAAAGGAAAAGCTGAAATTTGAATACTCGCGCTTAATATGTTCATTCGTTTTTATTAATATTTTTTTTAAATTTTGCATATTATTTGCTGAAAGTTCTTTTTCATCTATTATATTGATCAAGATGTTTTTGTCTGCATTCTGGCTGGCATTAAAATCTGTTTGACTGGAGTTTTTATTTGTTGTTTTATTTTTTGTCTGACTGGATTCTTTATTGTCTTTGTCAGTTTTTTTTAATATTTTGTCTGACCAGATTTAATTTTATATTTATGTTGTTTAACTGTATTTCGTTACTATTTTCTGTGACCGGATTTGTTTAATGATTTTAGTATATATTTACTTGTCCAACAGTATTTGCTTTTATTTTTTGTTTGAATGTTTTTTAATTTTGTTTTGTATAAATGGATTTTCTTTAATATTTTGTCGGTTTATTTAATCATATTTATTAATGTAAAACTAATTTTTCGGACTGACATCTTTTATGTTTTGCCTTATTGTCAATGGATTTTTGTATTAATTTGTCTGTCCGAATTTTTTTATTTTGTCCTGTTGGATTTTTTACATTTTATGTGGTCTCACCGGATTTTTTACAATTTTTTTGGCCTAATAGGCTTTTCTTTTATTTGCTGTCTGGCTGGTTTTTATTTTATTTGCTCTCACTTACATTTTTTTATGTGCTTCACTGCGGTACATATTTGTTTGAGAAAAATATTTTTTGAATTGATTTCTACGCTTCTGATTTCTTTTGACAAATATAAGTCATGCCTACAAATATATTCTTTTTAGTCCAATAAAAATTTGACGGGCGAACTCAAATATCTGTTGGAGAATCATATTCAATTCATAATAAAAATGCTTAGTTCGTCCTCTTCCCTTTGAAAAATGTAGCATTCGCATTTCCTGCTTCTATTTTGCCCCATTTTTTTTTTTACATACAATAGCAATAATTCATGCTCGGATTCAAAAATTTCTGGGTCTATATATTTGTTGTGTACAATGGTGATGATATTTCCTAGTGAGTATTTTCATATTTATTTTTTACATCCAGGATTTGAGGCGAGAGGGAATGTAGTAAAAGCCATGAGGATTTGAGTAGGAGCAACTTCCGGTTCCGGAAACATGCCTTTCTCTTTTGCACACAAAACTATACGGCTGGAACTATTGGTCATTTCTCCCCTCTGGAACATGGACATTGTGTGAGGGCGTGCACTTCCTCTTTAAAGGCTCCTTTCTCCAGTAAATTTTTTCCTAAGGCATTATATAGTACCATGTTCCAGCCTACATAAATCCTACGTGGTGGCATATACCCAAAGCAATCCTCAAGGGAAACATTCATAACCATATTAGAAAATGGTTGCAAAAAACGTCCGTTTTTTCCCTTTCTCCTTCCACTCTTGTTTGAAAAATATTCGGATCATTTCTTTTTGTATAGAGCAAAAAAAAACATAATGTAGAAAGTTTCTCAAAAAAAATGTTTTTTTCTGCTGTGCCAAGGAGTTTTTTTTTTGAAGGAAGTATAAAATTTTACTTGGACTCTCTCCATGCGGAAAGAAATTGGACAATTGAACAAAAAAAGTTTTATTTCAAGGGGGAGGAGGAATTGGGCATATTGCGAGGCTTTCATGTAATTCTCTTTTGTGTGGGAGTAAATAAATTTGGCCTCATGCGGAAAATTCTTTCACATTTTTCCTGAGTCTTTTTTTTGCTGGACAGAAGGGTAGTTACGAAGGAATTTAGATGCTTTTAAATCTTGAACCCATTTTTTGAACCTTTTCTTAGAAAAAATACATTTACATAATTTGAATGTCATAAACGGCAATTCTTGGACGGGGAATCCCTCTGTGTATGTTTTCCTGCTTGCTAAACTCTAATGTTTGCACTTACAACGAGGATACTACAACCATGCCTTTTAGTTATTTGAATACCTATACGTACATACATGCATAAATGGACGCTTTAATACAATTTGGTTTCCATTAGCAGCCATTCCACTACCGATGTGAATATTCCACAAATAAAATTAGGCTATTTCCTCCTGTCCTCCGGACCCTGCCGGGCTTCTGTTTAATTACCACCCACGAATTTCCTCCTTCCATATTTACTAAGGGAATGCCTGGACACCCACTTGCTATTCATCTGGAGGGGAAAGTGAGATGGTTTGTGTAATGAAGACTTGGACAAAAATTAATATAAGTTAATTAGACGAGAAAAGTGGGGAAAGAGCAAAATTAAGGGCGAGAGAGAGAGAGAAAGGAAAAGGGCAAAAAGAGTGGAATCGAACAACAAAATGAGTGAAAAAGCCAGGTAGGATGGAAAACTTAAAATAAAGCAAGTTCGAGCACAGGAGAGAGCAGCTGAGAATCAGAGAAAGTTAAACAAAAACAAAACAAACACGCTGAAAAAATTTTCAAGCAAAAATACGAGAATATAGAAAAGGTAATAGAAACACAGAAAGCAATAAGAGATAGAAAAGGAAATATTGAAAAGGATAAAGAAAGAAAGCAAGCGAGACAGAATTAAAAACAAAAGAAAAAGCACGAAAAGAGAGTCAGAAGGAAGAGATAAGAGGAAAAGGAGAGGCAAAAGAAAAATATATGTATAGGTAAGAGAAAAAGAGGAAGGGAAAACAAAAGAAAAAGAGACGGAGAGGAAAAAAGAAAGAGATAAAAGGAGAACAATTGGGAGAATTAAAAAACGAAATTTAAAGGGAGACAAATATAGGGAAACAAGAGAGAGATAAAATGTAAATAAAATGCACGAGATAAAAACGAAATATTACAGGAGTTATGCCCAAGAAATAAGAGAGCGATAAAGGGCACATTAGAGAGATAAAAAGGGGGAAGAAGAGGAAGAAAGAAAATAACAAAGAAATCAAAGAGGGATCAGGAAGGAGAAAGGAAGGGAAAACAATAGAGAGAGAAAATGGAAACAAGAGAGAGAAATAAGAGAAAAGAAAGAGGAAGAAACGTGAACCAAAAGAAACGAAAAAGGGAGAAAAGAGAGAAGAAGGAGGAAGAAAAGAGAAACGAAAAAGGGAGAAAAGAAAAGCAAGTGAGAGAAATAAGAAGAAAGAAAGAGGGAGAAATTAGAGGAAAGAAGGAGAGCAAGAAAAGGGAAACAAGAGAAACAATGACGAAAAAAGGGGGAGAGATAAATAAGATGAAGAAGAAGAGAAAAGAGAAAAACTGCAAGGCCGACAAACTTAAATAAATCGGGAGAAAAGTCGAGAGAAGAAATAAGAATAAACAAAGATGAAGAAAATGCCCCAAACCACATCATAAAGATTCTCAAATGTGTCGAGAAGAGCAGAGATGAAAGTGGAAATGGTCGAGAAATGCGAGAGGGAAAGTAGGGGAAAAAGTATTAGTGTGGTATGTATCTACGTATATGTGTATGTGCATAAGTGCAGTCTAATGCCCCTACTAACAAGGTACTCGCGGGAAGGAAAGAGTGGGAGAAAGTCGCTATAGACGATGGTGTAACTAGATGCCATTGTCCTTGTCCCATAAGACAAGGGAAAAGAGGAAGAAGCTAAAAAAAAAAGAGCCGCAGCCGATTCATTGTTAAAACCCTTTCACAGATCTTCCCTCTCCCCTTTACTACGACGATTCATGTACTGAATGTAAGCCTATGTACTTTCACAAGATTTTTTTTTCTGAGCAAAAGAGATTCGTCTTTTGGAGACACCAAGGACAGAGTTTCTCCATTGCCTCCAGCAACAATTCTACCAGAGAAAGAGGGTGAAATGCCGAGAAACTCCCGATCTTCCTAGCCCAATATCCCGGGAGACTTTCTGCCATTGTAACAGCATGCGAAAAGCTAGATTTTTACCCCGTTTTTTATACCGTGGATTTAGAAAAAATAACATGAAAGTCGGTGGAGTGTGGGTGTTGGTACACAGGGATGTTTTGAGGGAAAGGGAGAAGGCCGTGCAAAAAAAAAGGATGGATAAAGTAAGAAGAGAGAAAAAAAAGTGTTGCAGGGGAAGGAGGATTTATGGCATTTTTTAGCCTAATTGTTTTTTCTCGTTCCGTTGACGCTCCTTTCGGCCCACGTTCTTAGCTCTTTCACTCACTATTTATCTCTTTCCGCCTGTGTATTTCTACTTTTTTTTATTTTGTATCTATTTCGTTGTAGAAAGAACTTGTCTTCTGTTTTTGGGCTGTTTTTTATTTGTCTTTTTTATGTCTCTTGGTCCCTCCTGATTTTTCGGCTTAGATGCGTTCTCGTTTCATATTGTTCTTCGAATTTCTTCCAAAGTTTTTCACTTTGTTTTATTTTCTCAACCAAGTCTCTTTTATTTCTCTTGAATCTCGCTTTCTCTTTTATTTCTCTTGAAACTGGCTTTCTCTTTTATTTCTCTTGAATCTCGCTTTATCTTTTATTTCTCTTGAAACTGGCGTTCTCTTTTATTTCTCTTGAATGTCGCTTTCGCTTTTATTTCTCTTGAATCTCGATTTCTATTTTATTTTATTATTCAGATACTCGCTTTGACTTCTTTTCAATTTTTCGCTTCACTTTCTCTCCTAAATTAACCTTTGCCTTCTCTCCGGAATTTCCCTTTGCCTTCTATCTAGATCGTTTTGCTTTATTTCTAGATGTTTTGGTTGTTTTCTCTCTAGAATATTTCTGTGCTTCTTTTCTATATTTTTTCTTTGCTTTCTCTCCAAAAGTTCCCTTTGAATTCCTTCCGAATTCTGTCTATGCTATCTCTACAAATACTTTCTTTGCTGTCTTTCCAGCTTTACTATTTTTTTCCTTATCATTAATTCTGTTCGAAATTCCCTTTTCGGCTTTCTCCAAGTTAACTCTTTAAATTTCTTCCAAATTTATACTTTCCATTCTCTTCCCATTTTCTCTTTAATTTCCTTTTAAATTCTTTCTTTGCTTTCTTTCCAGCTTTTTTATTTTCTTTCCTTGCCATTAATTCTGTACTAAATTTCTTTGTTGGGTTTCTCCAAGTTAACTGTTTAAATTTGTTCCAAATTTATACTTTCCATTTTCTTCCCATTTGCTCTTTGATTTCCTTTCAAATTCTCTCTTTGCTTCCTCTCCCAGTTTTACGTTTACTTTCTCCCACGCAATTGCATTCACTTTTGTATTTCTTTTTGTTTTCTCCCATTCTCTTTATAATATTTTCTGTATCTCAGTGCTTTCTTTCTTCGTCTTGAATTTCTCTCTCTATCATTTTCCCTATTTTGGGTGCACTCACATTTCTTGACTTTTCTCCTAATTTGCATCGACACGGTCGTTCGTTTTTTTTTTCAATTTGCTCTACTTTAACTTTCTCCCCTTTTATCTCTTTCTTTGACTTTCTCCATAGATCCATCCTTCCCACTTCCTCCAAAAAAATACTCTCACACGTTCACGAGTGACGTCCATGAATTATAATCTGGAAGTTGGCACAGCCCAGACTTGAAGACAGTCCGGGGGGTGCCTCCTCTCCATCGTCACAATCAACCAACTTTGAGATGTGCTTCCTGTTTCAACACTTTTGTTTTTCTCTCCGCTCAAGTCCTACTAAATTCCATGGAAATTATGAGAGCCCCTTTGGCTACATTTTATAGACGTAACTACACACAAATACATGTACTCCCATGCATATGTCCCGTGTTTTCTCCTATTAGCCATGTCTTTCCCAAGAAACAAATAAATTTTCTCCCTTGTCAGATGTATTTTCCATTTCTTTGCCATCAATTTTAGCCTACATGTGTGCTTTAAATTATTGTCCCCCGTTTTTGGCTTACTGTACTTGGAATTGTATGTAAATATTGTATTAAAATGTACAAAAATTGTAGATAAAACGGAAATAATGTATTCAGGCGGTATTTTCATTGCTAGTGGTAGGGCCAACCAAATATTATTGGCAAAAGGAATGGATACAATTTTTGAGAACATTTTTCTTGGTAAAATGTCTTTCCTGACGAGACGGCGATAATGAACAAAGATTATTGCTGGAAATTGTGTTCTTCCAGTTTTTCCGTCACCAAAAGTGGGAGTCGTCAGTGTCTTTCAAATGGAAAAGGATTTTGGAAGAGAAATCTTATTTAAAAAAAGAGAATACGAAAAAAGGTGGAATTATACGGGCTTGAAGCGGCCGTAAATAGCTTGGGATGTCGAAGAAGAAATGGTTTCAATTATATTTAAATACATACATTAATTCTTTCTTTTCTCCTCTTTTCCTCCTCTCTTGAGATTTGATTTGCATTTCTTTTTTTTCACTTGCTTTCCTCCAGGACCAACTCAAGCTCTATCATTCTAATTGTACTGTTCCCATTTCCTCAAAAGGACCCGGAGTTCCTTTTTTCTATTGTACTAAACGTGTAGACTGTAAAAAAATGTCACAAGGCGTTAGTACTAGGGAATTAACTCCGCCATTGTAAAGAGGGGAAGCGAGAGAAAAAGGGAGGGAATCCCATTAACATGGCAAATGTTTTTGGTGGTAGCCCAATGCTATACAATAATGGAAAAAGCCCTTGTATAAATATTCAGATTTCCTTGAGAATAGTTCGCTTGTTCTCATTTTTCTTGTTCTTCCGATTTTTGAATTTCCCACTTTTTTTATCGCTTTTGCTAGTTGGTGTGG
Source organism: Disparrhopalites patrizii (assembly GCA_034698585.1). Classification (NCBI taxonomy): domain Eukaryota; kingdom Metazoa; phylum Arthropoda; class Collembola; order Symphypleona; family Sminthuridae; genus Disparrhopalites; species Disparrhopalites patrizii. Next base: position 14,493 of record JAQGBT010002101.1, read on the forward strand.
TGCGTACTATTTTTTCCGTGCTTTCTCTACTTTTTTAACATTCCAGTGTCCGAATACAAATGTATTTTTTCGAATGTTCCACTTTGTAATTCTTTCCTGATTTTGTATACTCGCATTTTGCCCTTTTATCCCAGAAATTTTTGGGATTTTCACAGAAATTAATGAATTAATAAATGTATGAATTATTTTTTTTGGGCCTCGACATGGTCATTATACATTTTTATTCTGGTTCAATTTTTGCCTTGAGGCTATTTTTGTTCCCTTTGCACAGTCCTATTTTTTAAATAATGTTTTATGTAAAACGCTCCAGTCCATGGTAAAACGTCGATTTCTGGGAACTGAGCGTACGTTTTAGCCCTGTAAATCTTCCCTGGTATTTAAGCATCTCCAGTCTCGGATTTAATTTTTCTCTTTCCTTTTTTACATAAATTTTAGAAATGCTCGTAGTACTATATACATACATAGTACTATACTACTATTATATAGAAAGAGAAGAGCAAAAAAGGAAAAAAATGAGTAAAGATAACCAGGAACCGGAGAGGAAAACATGCCACCTTGGACTGGCTGGAAATACACGTACATATGTACTCTTGTGAGTCCTGAGAGATAAGGAACATTTAAAGGGGGAAAAAATGTACGTCTACAAAAAGAAAAAAAGGTAATTAATTTCACACAAGTCCCATCCAGCTTTATCTCTCCAACCATTTTTTTTTTGTCTATTACAGAGAATATCTTCACACACCCTTTTCTGTATATTTCCCCTCTTGTAATTATTTAACTCTCCATGGCACCCCCTTGAATTCTCACACGTGCGGGCATTGCAAGGAAATTGTTGGAAGAGGAAAATCTTTAACAAAAGGTACAAAATGCTAAAGATACAGTAAAGACGTGAGGCGAAGAAAATGTTGGATGAAAATAAAGGGATTTTTTTTTGTAAAAAGGGTTATATCGCAGGGGTTAAAAAAAGTCTCTTTTATAAAGTTTTGAAAAATGTATTTTCCAAATACGCTTGCAAGCTTAAAAAATATACATGTACATACATATATTTTTTAAGGAAGAAATACATGAGAGAGAGCTTGTATAATTTTTTTTTTTTTGTATGGGAGAAATAAAAAGGCGGATTACGTCTCACCAGCCATAGACAAGCTTTTCAAGTTTCTATTGCGATATTGTAAAGAAAATAATTGAACAAACTTTTTTTTTCCTTTTCCCCCGGAAAAACGCTTCAGACGGATACAATTAGATTTTTTTCTTTTGTCATATTTTATTCTCGTATCGTGGATCAAATTTCCCCCGCAAATCTTGTGTACATTTTTTTTCGCTTTTTCTGTATTTTCTCTCTCCTGTTTTCTTTATTCTCTGGATTTCCTTATTTTTTCTCTCGTTCTTTATTTTTCTCTCCCTTTTTCTTTACTTTCTCTCGCTCTTCCTATCTCTTCGGCTTTCTCTCTCTTTCTTTTTCGTGTATTCTTATTCTGCCCGGCCGTGCTGTTCCCCGAAAGACTCAAGGGGCATCGTGAAAGCGTAATCGCCTTTCTTGTAAATGAATTCAATTAGATCGTATTACACAGGTTCTCGGCGCTCCTCAAATTGAATTAAACCCCTTTGTGTAACCTCACACAAATACTACATCAAATTGAGTTTTTTTTCTCCAGAAAATCTCCCGTATTTGATGGTGAAGGGAAATTTTACCTTCCTTTCATGCTCTCCTTCTTAACCTGTGATTTCCCCCGTTTTTGAGCCTTTGTTATGCTCATACTACCCAGGATATTTGTTTGCAAAAATGCTCTATTGTAAGTAGTTTGTTTTGTAATGTAAAAGTTTTGGAGCCAGCATCATTATTTGTTCCTACAAATCCCGTACAACTCATTTATTCGGAACATGTGGGTGTTCAATTTAGGAATTGAACCTTCTCCCCTTTTCCTCTTTGGTCCCATCCCAGGTTTTTGGCTAGTTCAAATCCTATTTGCATCATCCTTTTTTTCCCAGGAATACAAATTTTTCTCCTCTGCAAACAAGTTGATCAATAGAAGGCTAAGAAAAAAGGAAAATAAAGAGATGGAAGGAAGAAATGCGGAAAGCTCAGGGCATTGTTACCTCATTCGTGTCCTTGTACCTGTCTTTCCTCAGGTACAGATGTTCTTCTACTATTCTATTCAAGCCTTGGACAATGTGGCCCAATCTTATTTCCGTAGCATGCATATAGGTATATGTATGAAATCAAGAAATATGGAATTATGAATGTACACTGACGCAGACAACGCAGAGGGGACATGGGTAGGGCCGATCAAAGGGCATGCAGGACAAAAATGGATTGGATTGATTGGAACCAGCCAAGCAAAACCAGAGAAATTTCAGCTGAATATGATGTCGTTTGACTAGAGAAAAAAGGTGAAAAAGGAGACAGGCAAAGAACAGGAGAGCGCAAGGAGATATGGAATAAGGTGCAGGGTTGGGAGGACAGACAAACGGAAAAAACAACGTCGGACGAGAACAGCTAAACCATGGAAAAAGACGGAGAACGAGTAAAAGAAATAAAGGGAAAACGACACAGAGAGAAAAAAGGACAGATAGACAGAAGCAAGAGCCGAGGATTAGGAAAGAGAAAACACAGAGAAAGAGAAAATGCAGAGAGTGGGAGAACGAGAGAATTCGCAGAAAGAAAAAAGAAGGCAAAGTGAAAGGGGAGAGAAAACCAAGGGGGAAAAAGAGATAATAGAGACAGAAGAACAAGAGATAACAGAGATACGAGAACAGGATTCAACCAAGCTATCCAGAAAAGATAAAACAGAGATAGAAGAAACAGTGAGCGAAAACAACACAGACGTAAAACAGATAACCGATAGAGAAAGCGAAGAAGGTGCAAAGAGAGAAAGAGACAAAAAAACAGATAAAATAAAAAGAGAAATCAGCGAGAGAAAGTAAAGGAATGAGGGAAAACATAGAAAGAGAAGAGAAAGCAAAACAAGATAGGAGAAATCAGAGAAAAGAAAAGACAGCAAAAGAAGAATGGAGACATCAGAGAAAAGAAGAGAAAATAGAGACAAGAGAGAATAAGGAAGAGAAGAGAAAATAGAGACAAGAGAGAATAAAAAAGAGAAGAGAAAATAGAGAAATAGAAGAGAAAGCAAGATAAAGTAAAATACAAACAGCGGAAATAAAGAAATAGGAGATAAAGTAAACGACAAAGAGATAAAACAGAGAAAGAGAAGATCAAATAAACGACAAAAGATAAAATAGAGAAAGAGAAGATAAAGTTAGCGACCAAAAGATAAAATAGAAAAAGAAAAGATAACGTGAACGACAAAAAGAAAAACAGAGAATGATAAAATAGGAAAAGGAAAGATAACGTTAACGACATAAAGAAAAACTGAGAATGATATAATAGAAAGCATAAGCAACAGAGAAACAAAAGGAAGACAAAAAGAAAGGATGAACAGCCAGAAAAAAAGAAGAAAAAGGAGAGAGAAAAGAAGAAAATGGAGAAAGAGACAAATATACTACAAATGGAAAAATAGAAAAAAGCCAGGAGGAAAAAAGAAAAGAAAACAGAGAGAGAACGCTAAACCGAACAGCTGAATGAGAATAGAAAGCAATACTGAAAAAGCAGGTTATAGACAAAGAAGAAAGTAGAAAGTAATGTGCCCAAAGGAGAAAGCAATGGGAAGGAGAAAGCATGGAAAGTGATTGGGAGAAAGCCATTCAAGGAGTAAGAAAGCATGTCTTAATGCACAGTAAACACCATTGCATGTGTAAGTCCATCCGTGTAAGGACTTGTGTGTATAATGCTAAAGAAAACAGTAAACAAAGAGAAAGAGAGAGAGAGAGAAAGAAGGAAAGTTCCATATAGATTTTTATGGATCAATTGCCCCCAAATGTCATAGAAAGCAAAGGCTTTTTTATATTCCAGAAGAGAAGTAGACAGACATTGTACATATGTTAATAGCTATGTACATCCATTATTTCTCTTATAAAGCCCAAAACGCACGTTGGTTCCCCTTACACACATTTTTTTTTCTGTGTACCCAGTTTGGTCATGCATTCACGCATACATTTTCTTCCCCCCCCCACCCATTTCTTATAATTCCTTGCAGACCCATATGGACTGTACATGTATATAATGTATTTACACATGTACATATATATTTGCATCCAAGCCCCGTCTTTTGCTTTGACCTTACTCAAGTGTTCTCCAACACATTCCAAGCCAGGAAAGGGAAGAGCTATTACATTCTCTCCAGGCACATTGTGAAATAATGTGCGTAAAAGGCCCAGTATTTCCTTTCTATATGAAAAGTAGGGCTAAACTGTACATGCCGGCTTATGACGACCACCATTGGCTACGTAATGGGACCAACTCCATTTCTACTAATGCCAGGCCAAGTCCATGGGCTTTTATAGGAACATGCGGGGGAACTCTGGGGAGGAACAAGTTTTTTCTTCGTTGGAGAGAAGCAGAAAAAAAAACAAATTCAACCCGTCCTTTTCAGAATAGTTGCTGGAGTATAACATGGGACCATTTATTTACAATTTTCCACTCGCCGTAATCAACAACATTTTTTTTCTCTCTTCAAAGCTGAAAAGCACACATGCAATTATGTGTGCACATTTACTTGGTACATGACCTAGTGGAGTAACGGGAAAAAAGGAACAGGGTTATGGTAAAGTGTTTGTGTGGAGAGGATTCCGAAAAAAAGGGGTAGCTAATATTACATGAAAATGTTTCGACAAACAATACGAACTACGGAGCCATTTCCCAAGTGCAGGGAGAATAGGAGGAGTTCGGATTCAAACCAGCACAAGTCCATTGGAACAAATTTTACAGGAGGCGCAAAAAACGTACGGAAACCATTCCAGTCATGTATAGTCTCACTAATGTGCAAATTTTTGCAAATCAAGTGCAGCCCGCCTACAAAATTTTGCAAATTTTAAGGCATCAATTCCATGGATTTAATCCGTTTTGGCAACGAAATCAGTATTTCGCTATTTTAAGCATACAAATTCAAGATAAAACGTATTCATTCACATTTGAACGGTATCTCGCAGTCTCTTTATCTTTTCCTCTTCTGTCTCGCTATTTTATCTCGTGTCTTGCTCTGCCTTCTCTCTATTGGTCTTCGGCCTATCTCTTTTGTCTCTCTCTCTTCTGTCCCTTTTTTTGTATCTCTTTCTCTTCTGTCCCTTTTTCTTTTGTCTCTCTCTCTTCTGTCCCTTTTTCTTTTGTCTCTCTCTCTTTTTCTTTTGTCTCTCTCTTTCTCTTTTGTCTCTCTTTCTCTTTTGTCTCTCTCTTTCGCTTCTGTCTCTCTTTCTTTTTCTTTTGTCTCTCTCTTTATCTTTTGTCTCTCTTCTTTTTTGTCTCTCTCTTGTAGTTTTTTCTCTCATTCTCTTTTGCTTCTCTTTCTCTTTTGTTTCTATTCATTATTTCTGTCTCCCTTTGGCTTCTTTCTCTTTATTTTGTCATGTCTCTTTCTTTCTCCGTCTCGCTCTGTCTTCTGTCGTGCTCTCTCTTCTGTCTCGGAAGAGAAGGCGAAAGGAAAAATGAACAAAAAATAGGAAAACCGACCAATAAAAGGGACAAAACGAAAAAAAAGAAAAGTAGACAAAAAATAGAGAAAATACAAAGCATACATAAAAGACAAGGAAAAAGGACTAGAACCAGCAAGAGAGACAAACAGTGGACCTAGAAATGAAGAGAATTAGATAAAAAAAGAAAGAGAATGAGAGAAGAATAAAGCGAGAAGGCGCAGCGGGAAGATAATCAGCTTGAATTACGAGCAAAAAGGACGAAGAAGAGGAAAAGGAGACAGACCGAAGAAGAAAGGGGGAAAAGGAGACAGCCCAAAAATTTATGTTCCGTTCCATCCCGTCATGTTTACATGCAGTGCGTAGTAGAAGACGTATACTCCATATGTCTACATACACATATATAGTTACACACACAAAATCCCCCTAGAAAAGGCTTATTCCTTCGGAAAAAATCAATCTCACTAAATATGCATGAGCCCCAAAAGCATGGCTAGATCCTCAATTCCATATATAACCTCAAAGACGGAGAGAGAGGAGCCTTGGGAGAAATATTGGAATGAAAAAACCGCCGGCAAAACAGGGAGAAAAAAAAGTTTTTCGTCCCATTCTCTTACCCCTTTTGGGCCAATTCCTCTCTTTTATTGTATCCCCGTTACATACATAATTTAAATGGCATTTAATAAAGAGGATTTTGACTAGAATTTGGAAAAATCTTCCTCTTATGCCTCTTCCCCTGACATTTAATAACTATTATTGAACAGGTCATTTTAATGACATTTTTATTTACTTGCTCTCTCAAGGTCAAGTTTTGAGAGGCACGTGAAAGTGAAGTGAATCTTCTGCTTTTCAGGAGAAACCCCAGTGCGTTTCCATTCCTATAGTAATATCTTCAATCAATAAAAATAATTTTTCCCCGCCTGTCTCCCGCTACTCCAATTTTTGGCGGGGAGATAAGAGGGACGTAAGAGAAAGAGAGAGAAAGAGAGAGAAAGAATAGAAAATATGAAAAAAATAAACTTTTTTATGAATGTTGACATACTGCCACTGAATTGAGTATGAACTCATCCGTCACAGGCTGGATGGCGAGAGTTGGAGAGGAATAGAAAGAATTTTTTTTTAAATAAAAAAAAAACCACCGAAATAGATTTCCATTAATGTGCTGCACCCACACATAAATGAGAAAATAGGGCCCGAATACACCCCGAATACTCTTTGTGTTGGAAATAAAAATGCCTGGAAAAATCGTCTAATCAAATATTCCACAAGAGAAATTAGTCCCCACTCTTCCCTCCCGGAAAAAAAAATCCCAAATAGTTCCATCAATATTTCCAAGGCTGGATTGTACACACGAGAGGACTACTATTACCCATATTGACGGGAAATGGACTCATGTTTATATATTATTATTGAGGCTGTCTTGAACCTCCTTCCATTTCCGTGGTATACAATGTAATGGGGAAAGTAGGGACGGTGTAGAACCAGATAAATGCATGGGGCAGACGGGAGAGAGTATGGCAGTAATGGTACAAGGAACGTATAGAGACATGCATAAGAGACATGCATAAGAAATGAGATGATTAAGGAAAAGGTTGGAAAGGGCCAAATTAAATATGCAGGAAGAAGAGCAACGTCGAGGGAAAGACAATTCAACGGGCTTGTGAAGGAAATGCCAAAGAAAATTGGAGAAAGCTTACAGTTACTTGTATGAGAAGCCGTGATAAATAAACACTTTTTTGTACGTACCTATTTTTGTCGTCATTCAAACACATGGAGAGTCCCGGATTTTTGATTCAGCATGGAGACAGATTTGTAAATAGAAGAGCAAAATCCGTGTGAAGTTCCAGGAATTACCAGAAGCCGCGGGGGAAGCAAACATGAAATAACAAAAAGGAAGAAAACAAACATTATAGAAGGAATTTACGCCTGAATTACATATCTACGTACAGATATATGTACGTATATTAGGTATTATAAGGCATGTGTATATATACACTATATTTATTATGATAATCCAGTAGGAGAAAAAATAGCGTAAAAATAGGGAACAATTGTGAAAATTAAACTATGACGTAAGTGGTGATGTGGCGGGGGATTTAAATTTAAAATACATGCAAATATTAAAGGCATAACGCAATTCTGCGGATTTCCTTCCATCCTGGCTTCATTATCATATGAGACAAACTTGCTGAGAGAGCCGGATTTAATCGTGTATAGCTGTCTATTGATATAGCAAGGGAAGTGTAACGGCAAGTTCTGCTTGTTTCATCGCCTTGCTGAATGAAAGGGAGGAAAGATGAGATGACAAATGGGATGCGTGGAGATGCGAAAATATGTGTGCGTATAAATATGCTATGTACGTATAAATCAGAAAATTTTTCCCGGGCTATTCTCCCTTTGGAGTATACACATATGGATTGAACGGGACGACCATCACTCAAAGAATGGGGAGCTGCCCTCTGATTTATGTCTATATTATGTGTGCATATAAATATGATTTTTTCCCAATAAAAAAGCTTCCAAAGATTGTCATCTTGATGAACAAAAAAAAAGTATTTGACTCAGAAAGTAAACAAACTAGTGCTTATAAGGAGGGGAGCAGATGGTGCCTCAGCCGTAAGCTGGAAGTGATGGACGGGAGGAATAGCGGTATGAAGCAAAAAAGCATAAGCGAGGAGGGGAAAGATGAAAGGAAACAAAAGAAAGAAGAAAGCATAAAAAAGGAGACGTTATTAAAGAGCGAAATAAGAGGAGAAATCATAGAGATGAAAGGAGAAAAAATCATAAACGAGAGAGAAAGTAGAAAAGAGAAAGAAAAAATAGAAAAGAGAAAGAAAAAATAGAAAAGTAAAAGAAACAATAGAAAAGAGAAAGAAACAATAGAAAAGATAAAGAAAAAATAGAAAAGAGAAAGAAAAAATAGAAAAGTAAAAGAAACAATAGAAAAGAGAAAGAAAAAATAGAAAAGTAAAAGAAACAATAGAAAAGAGAAAGAAAAAATAGAAAAGTAAAAGAAACAATAGAAAAGAGAAAGAAAAAATAGAAAAGAGAAGAGAAAACTGAAAAGGGAAAGAAAAAATAGCAAAGAGAAGAGAAAGTGAAAAGAGAAGAGAAAACTGAAAAGGGAAAGAAAAAATAGGAAAGAGAAGAGAAAGTGAAAAGAGAAGAGAAAACTGAAAAGGGAAAGAAAAAATAGCAAAGAAAAGAGAAAGTGAAAAGCGAAGAGAAAACTGAAAAGGGAAAGAAAAAATAGCAAAGAGAAGAGAAAGCTGAAAAGAGAAAGAAAAAAATAGAAAAGAGAAAACAACAGAGAAAGTAGAGAGAGTGAAAGGCGGATAAAAGGAAAGAGAGAAAATTCAGAGGTAAGACTGGAGAGAAGGACTTGATATAGAGAGCAAGATACTAATATAAGAAAATATAGTGGAGACAACCTATATAATGTAAGGTACATGTACATATGCAAAGCCCAAGCAAACCACAAATATGAGCAAACTCTGTTGACTCTCCATTTCCCTTCAAATATGATGAAAAGTAAATATAAAAACCTGTGTCTACACGAAAGGATTTAAGAAAATAAAAAAAAAATGTTCCACGGAGATTAAACTTGTCCAACAAAAACAAATAAAAAGAAGCCTCAAAAAATATTTCCTCTCCTGAAAATCTGCATCATCTCATCATTATGAATGTATTCCAAAGGGAGGGGACTGCTCCCAGGGAAAAAAAGAAAACTCCTAGGTACGTGTGTCATCTAAAAGCTACATGGGATAATAAAACTTAAAGAAAAGAAATTTCCTTCAGAATGAAAAAAAAAATAGTTTCAAAGAAAAAATGTCTCCCCTCCCAAAAGATACCGCAGTTTCCCCCCAGTAATTTTCTTTTGTGTATAAAATGAATCTTGGAGAAAGTCGACTTTCTTCCCGTTTTGAACTAATACATGTAAGTGACGGAGGGAGGGGAAGAGATCTTAATGGAAAATACCCGCCAGAGATTGACTTTTGACACGCGGCCACGCACATAGATATAGGATTGAAGAAACTTTTTTTCTCTATCGTCTTCCTCTTCTATGTCACTAAAGGCGAACAGACATTATTATGCATGCACATTGATTTTGATGAAGGACAAAAGGGAAATTTCTCTTCCCTTTCGGGACTTTTTTTTTCTCTCTCTCCCTCTCCTCTTCTATCCCTTCCCATGTATTATTTAACTCTCTCTCCAAGGATAAAAAACAGGGAGGGAAAAATATGGGGACATTCCCTAAAACCACCGTCACATTTGATCACCCCGGAAAAAAATATGTAGACCTTCCCATTGAATCGTTCTCGATGTCGCTTATTTTAGTGCTTTGGGAGGTAATATCACTATAAACAAGGAGGCCCTGGCCTATCTGAGCGATATGGCTAGAGAGATAGGAGGAAGATTTTTTGGAGAGATAAAAAAAGGAGATGAGAAGTAAAGGACAACAACAGGGAAGGAAGAGATGGATTCATATATGTATAAGTACATAATAGGAACATATATAGAACAGTTGGCTCAAATTACCATTCTCATTCAAGCTTTTTTTTTATGGGTCATTGACTCAAACTGCCACTACTACAATTTGAAGGTAAATCGCTGGATGGAAGGAAAATGGTTTCGATTTTTATTTGTTTGAGCCAGGTGAAAAAACTAGGTCGGGTTGGTATCAAAAGAGAATTTTCTCTCTTTTCTCCTTTTTTTCCCCGGTGGAAATCCTTCAACGTGCCCGTTATGGCATGTTCCCTAGAAATCCCGACATTTCCCCCCAGCTTGACTCTGATTTTGACTTGATACAAATGTCCAGGATTTAGGCAGGAAGGTGTGGATCCAATGCAAAAGGAAAAGTCAAGGTAAATTCACTTTTACATGGATTCCCATGGAACTTTCTATGTGCATGGATAAATTCACGTTCATGGAAGAAATCAACAGTATAGAGAGTAATTTTACGAATTGAAACAAAGGAATAAGAGTATTATTACGCAGGAATTAATAAAGGTAAGCAAATTATTGAGGAGAAAGTGAGTGCATTTATGTGTCAATGTCCACCAAAGAAAAATCCGGGGACGTTGCTACCACGTCAAAGTGACGGGCTCTGACATTATTCCAGTGAGTTTCTCCTATTTATGACCGCAATTACCTGACCGTTTTCTCCCTGGATTGGGCTCATTAACTACGAAAAGTACGGGAGGAAGACGGGCTACTAAAATCATCCGAATTTATGCTTCCATACAAGGGTGATATTCTAAAAATAAGATTGTCCCTTAAAACCACCATTATTATCTCCAAAGTGTTTTCTGGCTCATTACGCCTCTCTTTCTTGGTGTGACCCCTTTCCATTAGTTTGGGTGTGAAAGGGCAAACGAGGAGGGATATACGGGTAGTGTAGCGAGTGATGGTGCAGGGAGAACAGAATGAGGGAAAGGAGCAAGAGCGATAAGAGAGAAGTTGATCAGAGAACCTGAAAGAAACTTAGAAAAAAGGAGAGACAAAACGAGTGAAGGGGGAAGACAGAAAGAAAGAGAAATGGAGAGGGAGGAAGTTAAAGGCAGAAAGAGGGGAAATAACGGGAAAAGAAAACTGGAGAAAAAATACAAGAGAGAGAAATAGGGGATTGAGGGGAAAATAGAAACAGAGAGAAAAAGAGAAAAGGGAGAAAACGAGGCAAACGAAGAGAGAAGTAAAAATACGGGGAAAGAGACAGGAAATGAGAGAAAAAGAGAGGATGAAAAAAAGAAGATCAGAAAGAGGATGTGTATGAATGAGATAAACAGAAAGAGAGAATTTGAGACAAAGGGATAAACAGACAGAGCAGATTTGAGAAAAAGAGATATAGTTCAATCTCTCTACAACGGGCTCCCTTATAACGGTTTTCTCCCTATAATGGTGGCGAAAAATGCTGCCCTCAAAAACTTTCTTCAATTGTTAACAGAAATTTCTGTTCTCTATATAACGGTTTTTCGTTATAACGGGGAAAACTTGCTGATTTAACGGGAACCGTTATAGAGAGAGTTGACTTTAAGTAGAAAGAGCAGATTTGAGAAAAAGAGATAAGCAGAAAGAGCAGATTTTAGAAAAGGAGATAAACAGAAAGAGCAAATTTGACAAAGAGAGATAAACAGAAAGAGCAGATTTGAGAAAGAGAGATAAACAGAAAGAGCAAATTTGAGAAAGAGAGATAAACAGAAAGAGCAAATTTGAGAAAGAGAGATA